>JADLZK010009003.1:0-247076 GCA_015847255.1 Hyparrhenia diplandra | reverse complement strand
CGTGAAGTGAACTAACAAAGAATCAAGACTCGATCCCTATGATGACACAAGGTGTGTATTTGGTAGTTGAGTTGAGAGGTTTTCTATAGCTATGATATCTGGATAGGCTAGATAGCTAAAACGTGGCTTTGTCAGACCCTCGATCACGGAGGCGATAGGTGATAACCGGTGATAACAATCACCACTACCAAACTACTCTTTTATTGGAGCCTTACCTTTTTAGAACTTGCTTAGACTCGTGGTGATTTATCTGTGAGAGACCGGAAGGGCTGTCACTACCTTACTGGCTATCACAATCCATCCGAGCAGCAAGCGGCAAATACTGATAAGAATAACCTAGACACCACGTCTACGCTATGCTTATTACTCTAACTGCGATCAAAAGCTAGAGCACTCTACTAGAAGTAAGTAAATTACTTAAAGTAAAGCAATATACCAATGAAGACGAGTGAATAGCTATTATACTAAACCAGATATGCGAACTATAGAAGAACTTAGGATATATTACTTACTAGAAGAAGTACACCCTCAGAGATACACCTTGGAGGAGATTCCCGACAGATCCGGGGCTTCCTCCCGAAGACTTCTCTCTCTCTCACTCTCTACTGATACACTAAAGGAGCAGGGCTTCGCCTACTACATAGGAGTGGAGATCTTCCTTGTGGTCATCTCTTGGAAGTGAAGGGGTAGGGGGTATTTATAGCCCCAGGGTGGAGTAAAGGGGCTACTCGGCGCCATGTCATCGATCCGCGTGATCCCACCTCGTAGCCCTTGGATAAACCGCCTTAGAATCAACGGTACCGGATGAAATAATCACGTGGACAATGTGGTAGGCGTCGGGGGACGTCGGTGGCCAAATGGGCCATGGTCGGCCGACCATGGTCCATGACCGTGGCCACCCCCGGTGCTTTGGGAATGTTGGCCCCACTTGTCGGTTTACGTGTCTTGAGTCCGAACTTGCCGCGTGACATCTGTTTTGTACCACTATGATCCATGTGACGTCTTGACCGGACCAATCAGTGCCTTCTTTTGTTCTCCCACGGATTAGTGGCGTGGAAGGTCGCGTTGGAAGAGTTTGGGCCCTAAGGTCTATGGTGCGGCCGATGCAGGTCCATTGGGCCCCGGCCTTCTCCAACTCTTCTAGAAGGTGTCCCCACATGTCGGGATGTCTCGGGATGAAATGGTCATGCATCGGCCGATGTAGGTCTTGTGGCCAAATGACTTCAAATTTTGTGTGGAAGCATCCTAGAACATGGAGATCATGATGGTCATGTCAATTTGTCCATTGGTCATACTTGGAGTGTCGGCCCGGATGATGACCAAATGTGTTATTTTCGGCCAGATTTCCTCCAGTTTCACATCTGCATACAAATAATGACATCTACATGTGGAACTAGGTTATTTGTACAAGAAATCATTATTTATATGTATGTTGGCTTCCAAAAGGGCGTTGTTGACGGTTTTGACTATGTAAAAACATGGTGTTTCTACCGTCAACAAGATCCCCCACACTTACATCTTTGCTTGTCCTCAAGCAAAGGAAGGAGGTTGAAGTAAACATAGTCATAACACTTCGAGATATTGAACTCTCATAAAAATTATTTCTAAACATTTCTTATGTGAGTGGGATATGTGGCTGTGTCTAGCATAAATCCTTGAGGAATTGGGAAATGGAAATGCAGTTCAAAGCTAATCATCTTCCTTATTCACATCTTAGTACTTGGAGTTTTTTTAATATACATTGAAAAATAAGATCACATAGATCACTTATACTCCTCAATTGGGTACTCTCAAGTCACTCAATGGTGTATAGATCCTCACCAAGGCATAGCATAAAAAATGCCCTTTGTGTTTCATCCTTTTACTACAAAGGTCTATGTGGAGCTAAGGTGGGGATAAACATGTTTGCTTACTTTGCATTGCATATTTTGTACAGTCAAAACTAGGATCCTAGGAGAACAACATCATGCTCTTAGATCAAGAATTTGCATGTGTGTGTGTGGATGATTTTTGTTTTGCTCTGTTTTTACATATGATCTCTCCTTCTACTTTATTATATTTGAGACATAGCTATCATAAATATATATACCTTTTTTTTTTTTTTTTAGAAGAGGTGGGTTCTACTCACCCTCGGACTTGTGTCCATTATTTCCTCTCTTTAAATATTTTTGCATAGCTCATGTCTCTTTTGATCATCTATTTATGTAAAGAGAGATCACATTTAAATCATAGAGCAACTTTAATGGTGGGACTGGGAAAAAGCATGTGGTGCGTACTTCTGGTGTAGAAGCAGCATATTGATATGGAGTGTATGTGATCTTGATATTGGGAGCATGATATGATTCTCAACAAGGGTCACTAGGTTTGCCACAACTCAATACAACTTCCAAGTAGCTTAAATGAGCTTTGAATATGTAAGAGTAATGTATATGGCTTTGATAGGTATTTCATCATTGAGGAGTATGTGATACTATGGTTTTTATGACATTTTATTAAAACAAATCTCCAAGCACTTTAAATGAAAGAGGATGATGCATAAGCTTGAACTATATCACAAGTCACAATACCTTAGTCAATATGATATTTTTTTTCTAATAATATGTTCTTCCCACAAACATAAGTTTGCTCAAGAAATAAATCTTATGATAAGTTCTATCTTCAAAATGTCATGTAAATGTTACTTCATTAAAGTTTTATTTTTTTCAGGTGTTTCTTCTAGCTTTATTTTATTCATAACTTAGAAAAGTAACTAATTAAATACGAAATAAATATAAAAAACAGAGAGGAGAAATATATCAAACCAGGCGTGTGGATGTCCCGATCTTTGTGAGTGGGTCCGGGGGTCCAAGGTGGCATCGGCCGATGCCACTTTTGGAGCTCCAGGCAAATCGGCCACCGTGGTGCTGTTCCTCTCATCTGATGGGTCTATTTCCTACTGACCGTTTTCTTATTTTGAAAAGTTGTTGCATCGGCCGATGTCACTTTTGTGGCCGTTCAGGGCTGAAATTTTTCCTGGATGTTCTTGGTGTGAAGGTGATCGGGCTGGCAGAGTTGAAGTATTCAGATCCTTAACTTGGCACGTCGGCCGATGCTCCCCCACACTGGCTTTCGCGCAGTCTGTGACACATCAATACAGAAACGTCAAGTGCAGGTGTCCTGCTGGTGGGAAAACACCAGCAGAACAAAAATTCTTCATTAATTCTTCTTTTCTTTAGGCACATTTACAAAAGGGAAAATTTAATCAAGCAAATATGTGAGAAAGGGAAACCTATCCTAGTGCCTAACTTATTTGATTAGGGGAGATTTATGGAGAAGGTGGCTCTAATGCCTCCTCATGGCCGACAAGAGCAAGGCGGCTTAAGTTTCGCACACATGTCGATGCGCAGTGCGAAACTTATCCTCTAACTCCCAATGGCCCATATGAATCTCAGCAACCTTCTCTTCTAATTTTCTATTCTTCTCCCTAAGTGATGCCACGACGCCTAGGAGACGATCTACTTCTTCTTTCTGATCTTCATCTTCGAATTGCCCTGGCGGACCGTTGATAGATGGTGGGTCGCTTGTCCGCCGGACCGTCTTGACAGAGCCAAAGGAGAGTGCTGCATTCCGCTCCTCAGATGTGAGCGGTGGCTGCACCACCTTCCCTCGCCCCACTCCTATTGCCACTACATGCCGATTTGTTGGAGTAGACGGCGTGTAGGACAAGGAGAGGCTTGGGATGCTTCCTGGTGGGGTGTGCAGTCCTGGAGAGGTTGATGGCGGTACCCGAGGTGCAAGTTGGCCCGTCGTTGGCCGTCTTGGAGTCGTCGGACGTGGCTTGGACACCCGGCGTGGTGGTGAGAGAGTTCGGGGACACCCCTGTGCGGCCAGGGCGTCATGGTACGCATCGGCCGACCAAGGGTCAAATCCACAGACACATCTCTGGGTGTCGGTGAACACCTGGGTGGTGGCAGAACGGCGATCGGAGTCGCCTCAATGACTTCTACTGCCATCAGATCACTAGGACCTTCTTTGGAGTGATCTCTCACTATGGTCGTGCACGAGATGGGATCTACCAAGGGTAGGCGAAAGGGATTGTCGGATTGGGGTGCCATTGAGATCTTTCCCTTATCGGTGTTCTTGGTTGGGGCCATGGATGGTTGAATGTGAATGCAAGGAGTCTTAAATGGCAGGAATGGAAGAAGGAAGTGTAGGAGTACAGAGGAGGAAGAGGAGTTTAAATAGAAATGGGTTCCAACGTCTCCTGGTTCAAATCCGAGGTGAGACGCTCCTCTAACCGAGATAAGGATGAAAGTTAACGTTAAGTGACCGTTTTGAGGCAAATGCACCGCGATCGGCCGATGCACTAAATTTAGAGCTAGGCCTTCCCAACGTTCTAGTTGCTTTCTAGAAGGTTTCTAAAGGATGTTCCACCTATCCGTAGGCCCAAGGGCTTATGGTCACGCATCGGCCGATCGGGCCTAACCCAACGAGTTGATCCCGGATCTTTGGGCGTCTTTTAGGGGCTCTTAGATGCACATTCCTAGCGCTTGGGTCCAAGACCCAAACACCAGGTCGGCCGATGTGCCAAAATTGGTAAAAATAGCTCAAAACAGGTGTAGTGAAAGTTAGGATCATGAAAGGGTATTATCTATATATATATTTTTTTTTGAATTATTATTATGTACAAAATTGACAAGTTTATTTAAAGCGGTCAGGTGCAGGCATAAGGTCTATCATGTCTACTTAGGTTCGGGTAAAGAATGCTCATGAAAGACTTTAAGACGTTGACCATTTACCTTAAAGATGTTCCCGTCGTCATCCCCGCCAAGTGTGATGGCTCCATGAGTTGAGGCATTGACGACAAGGTATGGTCCTTCCCATTTGCTCTGAGCTTCCCATGCCCGAATAGCTTGAACCTTGAGTTGAACAAAAGGACCTTGTCACCGGGTGTAAACTCCTTTTGCTTGATCCTTTTGTCATGCCACCTTTTGGTTCTTTCCTTGTATATTCTGGCGTTGTGATATGCTCTTTCCCTCCATTCTTCTAACTTTGAGATTTGCATTTTTCTATTCATCCCTGCGGCCCCCGTAGATCCATATTCCACCTTTTGATGGCCCAATGGGCTCAATTCCAACTCAACGGGCAAGTGGCAAGTCTTTCCGTATACAAGTTGGTATGGGGTCATACCAATTGGTGTCTTGTACGCGGTCCTATATGCCCAAAGTGCATCGGGTAACTTGCTCTTCCATGCTTGTACCCATCTCGTTCACTTTGTCTTTTGCGGGATGTTCTTGATCTGTTTATTGGAAGTTTACGCTTGGCCGCTTGTTTGTGGATGGTAGGGAGTCGCTACATTGTGCTTTATACCTTGTTGCTTCAAAAGATCGCGGAACCCTCTATCGGTGAAGTGAGTTCCTCCGTCACTTATCACCATTCTTGGAGTGCCAAATCTTGGGAAAATGATTTCATAGAACATCTTCCTTGAGCTTGGCAGCATCTGCTTTTCGACGGTGGTAGTGCCTCTACCCACTTGGATACATAATCCACTGCCACTAAGATGTGCTCATACCCTTGTGATTTGGGGAATGGTCCCATATAATCAATGCCCCAAACGTCAAATAATTCAATCTGAAGGTTGTTAGTGAGCGGCATTGCATCACGGGTATTGATGTTCCCGTGTCTTTGGCATCTTCCACATTTCTTCACAAAGTCTTGTGTGTCTTTGTACATTGTTGGCCAATAAAATCCACTTTGCCAGATTTTGGCATGAGTTCTGAATGCTCCATAATGGCCTCCATACTCTCCCCCATGACATCTATCCATGATCTTGATTGCTTCATTCATTGGGACACATCTCCTTAATATTCCATCATTGCAGACTCGATATAAGTATGGTTCATCCCAGAGATGCACTCTACTTTCCTGTATGAGTTTCTTCTTGTTCGCTCCCTGGCGGCACATAACCTGTGACCATAAAATTAACAATATTTGCGTACCAGGGGTTGGAGTCTGTGACCCGTAGGAGTGTATCATCTCGAAGGAAGTCGTTGATGGGCAAATCCTGTGCGTCTTTAAAATGCATTCTAGACAAATGATCGGCAAATGAGAATTCTCTACTCCCTTTTTATCTTTTATTTCAAGATCAAATTCTTGGAGGAGTAGGATCCATCTTATTAAACGAGGTTTAGCATCTTTCTTAGTGAGCAAGTATTTTAGAGCAAATGGTGGTCAGTGTAAATTATTACCTTTGCTCCTACTAAGTAAGATCTAAACTTGTCAATGGCAAAAAACAACGGCCAATAATTCTTTTTTAGTAGTTGCATAGTTTAATTGTGGCCTGTTAAGGTTTTGCTAGCATATGAGATTGCATGATGTTTCTTATCCTTTGTTTGACCTAGAACAGCACCGACAAAGATAATCGCTAGCATCACACATTATCTCAAAAGGGAGAGTCCAATCTGGGGTTGTATGATTGGCGCAGAGACAAGTGCTTTCTTAAGGTAGTAAAAGGCATCTAAGCACTCATCATTAAATTCAAAGGGAGCATCTTTTGCAAGCAAGTTTGTTAATGGGCCGAGCTATTTGAGAAAAATCCTTTATAAAGCGTCTATAAAAAACCCATTGGCCAAGAAAGCTACGAATCCCCTTGACATTTGTGGGAGGTGGAAGCTGCTCTATAACTTCTATCTTAGCTCTATCCACCTCTATACCACGTTCTGACACTCTATGCCCTAGCACTATGCCTTCCCGAACCATGAAATGGCATTTCTCCCAATTCAAGACTAAGTGTTTTTCTTCGCATCTTTGTAAGACTCGGTCCAGGTTTTCTAAACAATCATTGAAGGTTTTCCCATAGACGGAAAAGTCGTCCATGAAAACTTCCATGATTTCTTCTATCATATCGGAGAATATGGACATCATGCATCTTTGAAAGGAAGCGGGGGCATTGCATAGACCGAAAGACATTCGTCTATATGCATATGTCCCATAGGGGCATGTAAAAGTGGTTTTACTCACGGTCATCGGGATGGATAGGTATTTGGTGGTATCCCGAATAACCATCAAGAAAGCAAAAAGAAAGAGTGTTTGGCAAGCCGTTCCAACATTTCATCAATGAATGGCAACGGAAGTGATCTTTCTTAGTGGCTTTATTGAGTTTTTCGGTAGTCTATGCACATTCTCCATCCCGTGACGGTTCGTTGAGGAATTAGTTCATTTTTCTCATTTTTGACTACTTGTCATTCCTCCCTTCTTTGGTACTACTTGCACGGGGCTTACCCATTAAGCTATTAGGTAATTGGATAGATTATGCCCCGCATGTAGTAATTTCAAGACCTCTTTCTTAACTACCTCTCTCATTGCATTATTTAGCCTTCTTTGAGGCTCCCTAGAGGGTGCGAATTCAGGGTCTATTGGAATGCGATGGGTGCAGAGAGCGGAACTAATTCCCTTGAGATCCTGGAGAGAGTAGCCTAAGACAGATTGATGTTTTTCTAAAATGGTGAGGAGTTTAAAGGTTTCCTCCGCAGAAAGTGTATCGCTAATGATTACGAGGGCCTCTCGGTCACCATTAAGAAAAGCGTATTTGAGTCCGAGAGGGAAGGGGTTTGAGTTCGATTGGAGGTTTTGGTGGTGGCTCGGACTCTTCTAGGCTTATTGGTTCTTACGGGTCGACTTCTTCTGAATGAAGTCTTCGCCGAGCTTCCGCATTGGGGTGAGACGCTTCTAGGAGAGTTGTAGCCATCACTTCTTCCATTGGATCGGGCTCGGGATATGGCTCTAGTTTGGTGTTTGTAGAATTAAGAAATGGGACTGAGAGCTTAATGCTTTTTCCGAGGCTGATATCTAGGCTCCCTTCATGATATTTGGCAAGGAATTTCATGAGCGGGTGCCCAATCAATAGGTCGAATTCCTCTATATCAAAGATGTAGAAGTTAAAGAGGATCGAAATTTTGTTGATTATGGTTGCAATATTTTGTGCGATCCCGCTAGCAACCAATTGTCCGGATGGTAGTTTTAAAAATTTATTGGTTGAGCATAGGGGTTCGTTACCTAGGAGGACATCGGCCAAAGATTTTGACATGATGCACACTCCAAGCTGGGGGATCATAGAGGGAGTCTAAGGTCGTTCTATTGATAGAGCATTGTATGGTTGTGGCAAATGAAAGAAGTTGAATTACTTGAGGGCGTACTTTACGCTTCCTCAAACCACTTTCGGAGCTCATAATAGATGAAAGCTCTTGAACCGTCTCCTTGAGGTAGCATTCCTCAAGTTGAGTCGCTATGTGTAGGTTCGAAGCTTTTCTAGCGTAAGACTTCTTACGCAGGTTGATCGAGGTGTTTCCAAAATCGAGAAAACAAGTCATCCTCGATATCATAGAGAAAATTTGGGGGTTGAGTTTCCTCTTCCCCTATTGGTAGTTTAGGTTCGGGCTCGATGGCTGGTTCTTGAGATGATGAGGTAGTAGGTTCAGCTATCGAGGGGTCTATTTCTAATTTGGGGATAGGTTCCTCCTCTAGAGCTTCATCATAGACGTTAGTGTAGGGGGTGTTCTCCAAAATTTTGGCGAGCATCTGCTTTCCCTCACTAACGGGGGAGGTACAAAAAATGCACCCCCGAAGCATTATCAAGGAGTTGGGCTGATTCCTTGTTAAGACCGCAATAGAATTGTTGCAATAATGCTTTGGGTCGGAAATACCAAGGTCGGGGCGGATGATGCTAAATCGGTGATACTGAGCCCGGGCTATGCCCGAGAGGTTCCTTCTTCATTTGTTTGAATGCTAGGACCTCCATTCGAAGATTGATGACACGGGTAATGGGAAAAAAGGCAAGACAAAACTTGCTTTGAAGCTTTTCCCATTCCCTCCTACACTTTCTACGAATCGAGCATACCATCGCTTGGCTCTTCCGTTAATGAGAACGGAAAGAGTTTCCATCGAAGGGTATCTCGTGTCATGCCCCTGGATGTGGACACGGGAACACAGTTGCTTTCGAATTCACGCAAGTGCGTGTAGGGGCTTTCATCTTCATCCCCAGAAAAGGATTTCTCCTGAACCATTGCTATGAGACTTGGGCGAAGCTCATAACGAACTGCCAAAATGGCTTTAGATGATTGTGGCGGCTCCAATCTTGCGCCCGTTGGAGCCGCGAATTCAAAGATAGGTGTTGAATCCATGGTTTAAAAATTAAATAAAAGAAAGAAAAAGAAAAGATAATTTGGACGACCCGATTCTAGTTAAGACAGCTACCGTTCCCCGGCAACGGCGCCAGAAAAGCTTGTTGACAGTTCTTTAGTGTTACCACTAAAGGACTGATACACCTAAGTATGGCAACGGTAAACCGCAAGCGCACGGCTGTCAGTGTAGCTTTTCACCAGGAGTATTCCAGGTATCGATTTCCACGAGGAACGTGAAGTGAACTAACAAAGAATCAAGACTCGTCCTATGATGACACAAGGTGTGTATTTGGTAGTTGAGTTGAGAGGTTTTCTATAGCTATGATATCTGGATAGGCTAGATAGCTAAACGTGGCTTTGTCGCCCTCGATCATGGAGGCGTAGGTGATAACCGGTGATAACAATCACCACTACCAAACTACTCTTTTCTTTGGAGCCTTACCTTTTTAGAACTTGCTTAGACTTCGTGGTGATTTATACGAGACCGGAAGGGCTGTCACTACCTTACTGGCTATCACAATCCATCCGAAAGGACAAGCGGC
Organism: Hyparrhenia diplandra; assembly: GCA_015847255.1. Taxonomy (NCBI): domain Eukaryota; kingdom Viridiplantae; phylum Streptophyta; class Magnoliopsida; order Poales; family Poaceae; genus Hyparrhenia; species Hyparrhenia diplandra. The sequence continues at coordinate 237,376 of JADLZK010009003.1, read as the reverse complement.
AAATATCGATAAGAATAACCTAGACACCACGTCTACATTATGCTTATTACTCTAATCTGCGATCAAAAGCTAGAGCACTCTACTAGAAGTAAGTAAATTACTTAAAGTAAAGCAATATACCAATGAAGACGAGTGAATAGCTATTATACTAAACCCAGATATGCGAACTATAGAAGAACTTAGGATATATTACTTACTAGAAGAAGTACACCCTCAGAGATACACCTTGGAGGAGATTTCCGACAGATCCGGGGCTTCCTCCCGAAGACTTCTCTCTCTCTCACTCTCTACTGATACACTAAAGGAGCAGGGCTTAAGCCTACTACATAGGAGTGGAGATCTTCCTTGTGGTCATCTCTTGGAAGTGAAGGGGTAGGGGGGGTATTTATAGCCCCGGGGTGGAGTAGGGGCTACTCAGCGCCATGTCATCGATCCGCGTGATCCCACCTCGTAGCCCTTGGATAAACCGCCTTAGAATCAACGGCTGGATGAAATAATCACGTGGACAATGTGGTAGGCGTGGGGGCGTCGGTGGCCAAATGGGCCATGGTCGGCCGACCATGGTCCATGACCCGTGGGCCACCCCGGTGCCGGGAATGTTGGCCCCACCGCCGGTTTTACGTGTCTTGAGTCCGAACTTGCCGTGACATCCGTTTTTGTACCACTATGATCCATGTGACGTCTTGACGGACCAATCAGGTGCCTTCTTTTGTTCTCCCACGGATTAGTGACGTGGAAGGTCGCGTTGGAAGAGTTTGGGCCTAAGGTCTATGGTCGGCCGATGCAGGTCCATTGGGCCCTGGCCTTCTCCAACTCTTCTAGAAGGTGTCCCCACATGTCAGGATGTCTCAGGATGAAATGGTCATGCATCGGCCGATGTAGGTCTTGTGGCCAAATGACTTCAAATTTTGTGTGGAAGCATCCTAGAACATGGAGATCATGATGGTCATGTCAATTTGTCCATTGGTCATACTTGGAGTGTCGACTGGATGATGACCAAATGTGTTATTTCAGCCAGATTTCCTCCAGTTTCACATCTGCATACAAATAATGACATCTACATGTGGAACTAGGTTATTTGTACAAGAAATCATTATTTATATGTATGTTGGCTTCCAAAAAGGGTACGTTGTTGACGGTTTTGACTATGTAAAAACATGGTGTTTCTACCGTCAACACCTAGCCCCGCCTCCTCACCTTCTCCTGCTCGGCTTGCTCGCAGCAGCGGCCCAGCTCGCCATCAGGCCGGCCCACTCAGCCTCACCTCCTGCCTAGCTTGCCTCGAGGCCCAAGCCCATCTAGCTCGTTATAAGGCTCGTTGGGTTTTGCATGGTGTCACTCAGCGTCCTGGCATTGATTATGATGAGACTTTCAGCCCAGTTGCGAAGCCTGCTACAATTCATTTGGTTCTCAACTTGGCTCTCTCTCGGTCTTGGCCCATGCACCAGCTTGATGTTAAGGATGCTTTTCTCCATGGTCACCTGACAGAGACATACTGACCCTCTAGCTTTGTCAATGCATCACGACCTGATCATGTTTTCCGCTCCTCAACCGGTCACTGTATGGGCTCAAGCAGGTGCCTCGCGCCCGGCGCACTCAGTTTGCCTCCTTCCTTGCTTCAATAGGATTTGTTGAGTTGAAGTCTGATGCCTCTTTATTCACCTTTCACCGCGGCAGTGAAGTGGCTTACCTCCTCCTATATGTTGATGATATTGTGCTCATAGCTTCGTCGCAGAGTTTTTTTCAACAGATGATTTCAGCTCTCCGCCAGGAATTCTCTATGACTGACATGAGTCCGCTTCATCACTTCTTGGGTATTTCAGTAGAGCGCCGTGGTGATGGATTGTTTCTTTCACAGCAACAATATCTTTTGGACATTCTGGACAGGGCGGGCATGCGTGACTGCAAGCCTTGCAGTACTCCCGTGGACACCCACTCCAAGTTGTCAGTTGATGGTACGCATGTGACAGATCCTACTCACTATCGTAGCATTGCTGGAGCCTTGCAGTACCTCACCTTCACTCGTCCAGATATCTCTTTCGCAATTCAGCAAGTGTGCATGTTCATGCATGACCCTAGAGAACCTCACTTTGCTGCTATGAAGCGGATCCTCTAGTATTTGCAGGACAGTCATGACCTTGGCCTTCACCTCTCTCGGAGTGCACCTCTTGATCTTACAGTGTACATCAGTGTTGTTTTCCTCTCCACCAACCCAGTTCAGCACTAGCGTACTAAAATGTGGAGATTGACCTACACTTCGTTCGTTAGCGGGTCGCCCTTGGAGAAGTCCGTGTTTTGCATGTTCTTACTTCTTCGCATAATGCTGATATCTTCACCAAGGGGCTGTCGACATCGGTGTTTACAGAGTTTAGGTCCAGTCTTAATGTTCGCGGTGCTCCCAGTTCCGACTGTGGGGGTGTGTTAGACTGTAAACATACGGCCCTTGGGCCTACCCCTAGTGGCTCCTCTAATGGCCTATATGTATTCACTAATTGTCACTCCTGAATGGTAATCCAAGTATTATCCAAACCCTAATACTCTCTCAGCTTCGTCTACCTCTTCGAGAGCGATCTGACCGATTCACTGGCCATACTGCTCCATGATCGGCAACGTGAGCGCTAGCAGCCACATTTACCGAGGATCATGCCACACACCTGAGGAACCACCGTCCGTCCGCTTTAGCGATGTGGGAGGTGTCGACGGCGGCGCCCTGGGGTGGCGGTGGGTGGGAGCAGCCAAAAGGATCGATTTGTGGTTTTGGATGGGGGAAGGGGAGCGAGCGGATGGGGTTGCGGAAGGGAGCGGTTGCCGGAGTGGGTACGCGGGTGGGTAAACTTTTGACCAGTGAAAAAATACACCGACTAGGAGGAGTCGGCAACGTGAAACACAGATGTTTCATATGTTCCTTCTCTCCTTTATTTATAGTATCCTTCTCTCATGTGGGCCCACATGTCAACGACGTTGGGTGGAAAATTTCTTGAGTGACAAACGATTTTCAAATCCTTCTCTCCTTTACAGTATCCTTCTCTCCTTTATAGTATAATATAGATAAGAGAATTCTTTTACTCGTGGTGTACCACAAGAACTTAGCATGACAATTTTTTTTTATCGATGATCAGTACAAGTGCAGCAACAAACAAACATCTCATCACTTTAATTTCAAATATAATCAGCTCGTAAATTTAGCAGTGGGCAGTTACGTCATGTTCCCTTGGGCCCCCGTCTTGACACCAATCCGCCCCATCTTCATGATGGCCTCCACAAAGGCCCGTTCAAACGCCACGCTACTCCCTGCCAACGCATCAACAATGGGCCTGGACCTGGCGTCCGTGTACAGCAGCTGTTCCGACGCGAGGAGGCCCATCCCGACCTGGAAATTCCTAAAGTACTGGTTGTCGAACATCCGCAGCGTCGCGTCACGCCGTCGGGGCACCAAACTCCACACTGATCATCGTCACCAAACTGAACGCAACAGCGAAGAGTAGCTCTCTGCTTCCGCAAACTTGAACGTTGCCTAGCTCAAAGCTGGCACACGGCACACAGGTACCGCCTGCTTCCTGTCACCGGCGGGCCCCCTGTTCTTAACCGTTGCCTAGCGAGGCAGCCATACATGCATATATATATCGCCACCCCAGCAACACAGACGGAGAGAATAACAAGAGAAAAAAGAGTGACAAGGAAAGGAATGCTGCGTGGTGTGGATGGTCGTGCCCATATCTGCCTCCGAGCTAACCCGACCAGCGTGACGAAGTCCTCGAGGTGAGCCGCTGCGGCCTCCACGATCTGCGCCATCCTCCAAACCTCCTCACCGACATGGTCGTCGTCAACAAAGTGGATCCCATCTGGAGTAGCTTTCACAGGAAGGGTGAGTAGCACACGGTCGGCCCTGCTCGCCACGGCCTGCAGCTCGCCGCGCCACTTATCCAGCCAGCTCCGCTTCCCGCGCAGCTCCACATGCCTGGCGTCGTGGACGGCTCGCTGGATTCGGGCCACCAGGTCGTGGAGCTCGCCCGCGTCTAGGATCATGGCGAGTGGCGGCGGCGTTGGTGGCTTCCTGATGAGCCTGCCCGCCGCTCGCAGGATGAGGGCGGCGAGGCTGCCCAGCACAAGCTGGATGTGCTGTTGCTGCTGCCTCACCATGATGAGCAGGCGCTCCAGTTGCTCGTCCACAATTGCCCGTGCCTCATACCTGTCCAGGCGCTCGACCATCATGCGCTTCATACTAAATTCTTGATCTTCAAGCGGCACCACATTGTCTCTGATTTGTAGCTCCAGCATCTTGAGGAAATCACCGAGACCCATGGCTTCCCTCTCCAACCTCGCCACCATGCGGCTCAGCTGCTCAACGCCACCGTCGTCGCGGCCGAACAGCAGGATCTTCAGTGACCCGAGGGCACGCCACACCATGTTCCCGGCGGCCTGCTTGTTTACCGTATCTGTCTCCTCAGCCGCACGCCGCTGCCTAAAGAGCTGCAGCACCTCGTCTCCGTCGAGCGCGGCGTCGCGGAGCCTCCAGAGCCACCGGCGCAGCCACCAGCTCCGGATGTGCACGCCTTCTGCCGCCTCCACGGCGCTGTGCACCTTGATCAACAGGAAGTGGAGGCGGTCCAGCTGGTCCTCCACGCTCGTGCGCGACTCGTACTTGGCCACCGCCGCGGACATGGACCAGTCGACCACGCCGCCGACCACCGCCGAGGCCACATGCCCCCCGAGCTCTTCTACCTTGCGCTTCGTCCCAGACAACATTAGTGCACCTGCTACCTCGCAAGTGCCATGTCCTCCTACTTCGATCCTGCAAAGTGGCAACATGATGTTAATCAGGAGTCATGACACAACAGATATATATGCTGCATCATCTCATTGTCTGTTTGATCCTGCCTGCATGCAGCTCCCTGCCTTAAAACAAACGATCGACGACGTGTGTTTTGTTGTTGCAATTGCAAGCGACGAATGCATGAGGCATCAAGTAACAAGACATGGGTATGACGACAAAGATACCTTCACACCTCCTTGTTCTTGCTGCAATTTTCTTTTCTTTTTTGGAAAGACACTATATGTGCATAATCCTGAGTTGGCTTCAGCGTGCTGGACATTGTCGATGCAACAATTTTGCAAGCTGTGTGTCGATGTATCTCATGGCGCGGAGGAACCAAGGGCATCTCATCTCTGCACTGACTCTGCAGTCTGTCATGTGTTCAAAGTTGCTGTCCAGCAATCAAAAAAAAAAAAAAAAAAAAAAAAAAAAGGTTGCTGTCTGAATTCTTGTCTCACACATTATCTTCTTCTTTTTCAAGTTTTCATAACCTATTTTAATTCTTGTCTCACACATTGTATTTTTCTTTGTGCAACACCAATCGGCGGCGTCAAATAACACGCATCCAGAAGTACATCAATCTGCGCCCGCACAAGAATCTTCGGCTCAGCAATATCCAGCTTTCGGTTGGGGAGAAAAGCAGCCTGGATCCGTGCCATGAGTTGAGATAGACATTAGTGTACTTCTGTGTGCTTTAGTCACATTAGTAGATGCTTTGTGATGGACTACGTGAACTTTGGATGGTTGTGATGAACTATGTGACATGTTGTGATGAACTATGTGAATTATGGTTGCTTTAGTGACATATATTTGTGATCTATGTGGACATGTGAGATATGCGATCTATTTATGCATGTGATAATGTGAAGCTGATCTGGAAAAAAAAACAAAAAAAATCTTTACCTGCCGAGTGTTATGACCATAACACTTTCGTGAAAATGTCCTCCTTTGCCGCGTGTCTTCACCGGCAGCAGTCGGCAAAGAAAAAATAAATAAAAGGTCTCATTATTTTGTAGATCTTTGTGATCCTTCCCTGCCTTCCTTAGTATCTCTATGGCATTACGTGTTGTTACTATGATTTGACTACCTTTGCTATTGTAGGGGCTTGAGATGGTAGACAATTCATCAGGACTGCATACCTTTGCTATCTCAGCATTACGTGTTGTTACTATGATTTCATCAGGACTGCATACCTTTGGTATCTCAGCATTACGTGTTGTTACTATGATTTGACTACCTTTGCTATTGGTGCTTGGAGGAGCAATCTCATTAATCCAATTCCATGCTTCTAGTGGCGGAGCCAAGGGGGCTGGCAGGGGCCATGCCCCCCCTAAGATTTCCAAGCAAATGTTTATGTTTTACTAGTATAAGTCTATGATTTTTATTTATATTAAGATGAAAAATATTACAAAAAAATTGTTGTGCTCATTTTTTAGAAGTAGGATTTGCTCGGCCCCTCCTTATGAATAATATGTAACTTGTTTTTTTTGACCAAAAAGACTGTGGGGAGATCCCCGAAGAGTCTTTTTATCTCTATCTCTACAACATAAAAAAAGAACAAAAGTAAAACTTGGTTTTAGTGCGACATTGGTTTTGGTACTTCCATCTTCCCGCATGCGACCCCGCGCCAAAAAAGAGGAAAGTCAACCCCACACAAGGCAACCAATGCGTGATTCTCCTTCCTTTTTCCATGCGAAATCAAACCCCCACGCTCTCAACGCCCGAGAAAAAAAGTAAAGAAAAAAAAATCAATCTGTCATTAATCATGTATGCACGGCTAACGCCTCTTTCCTCATTAATTTTCTTGCGACTAATTCAAAAGGAAAGAAAAAATTGATTGGTCATTAATCATGCATGCATGGCTAATGTCTCCTTCCCCTTTTCTTTTCTTGCCAAATTCAAAAGGGAAAAAATCAATCCGCATTAATCATGTATGCATGGTTAACACAATTTTCTCTCTTATCTTTTCCCCTATAAATGGAAAACAAATAGTTGTGGACCTTCCATCTCTCATACAAAAGTCGTAGCCCACAAGGCGCACTCGACGTCAATCATGCTCTTTCCAAATCAAAATTCACGACCCGGGCAACAAAAAATTCTCTCACCGTGAAAGTTTCCCTGGCGGACCCATCCTCCGCCCTATGTGCAAACGACCGCACACGCCACCCCGCTCCGCTACCCTTCCCCACCGGTACCCTCAACGCAGATGAGGCGCCGCGCATTGCCCCGCCGTCGACGTACTCATAGTCTCGACTCGGCTGCCCTCCAACGTTGGGACTCCCTTAGCGCTGCCCGACCATTACGGACGTCGCGGCGCCCCTCATCACGCACGCTTGCCGCTAAGGACATGATGACCGGAACGACGAGATTCCCTCGATCTTGCCCGGACGTCCCCATCCACGCCGATCACGCGTCTCCTCCCGGCCGTCGCCTCCACGCTGCCTCGGCGGCCGCCCTCGCCCGCTACCCGCCGGTGGTCATCACGGATGCCGCGGCCGCCCTCGACGTGCTCACGGGCCTCCAAGGGTACCCTCGCGGCCTTGCCGCCATTCGCCCACGCACCGGCATAGGCTGCAACGCGCACCGGCATAGGCATAGCGCCGCCACACCAATGACCAACTGCATGGGATGCCACCACGCCGCCCGAGCCGTCATTGTGCCGCGACTAGCCGGGATGCGACCACGCCGCGGGGCCTACTAGCACCTCTTTATCGGCGGGAGCTCTAAGGGGGTGGCTGTAACAGCACCTCCTAAATTATAGGGCCCACATGCACTAATCATTGTCTCAAAGACCTCTGACAACAATGCACATGTTCATAATAACTCAAGAGGCACTATTGATCTTTCCGAACAGGGATCTCATTAACGAGTCATTGCAGCATTTACAACAGTTTATTCAAATATATCAGAGTAAAGTGCGGAAGGATTACATAACTTAATTTTACAAACCAACTGTTTCAAACTTAAGTATAATTATGACAAACCCGAGTAGTATTGGAGTAGCTTTATACAAAACTTAAAACAGTAGACCCCGCCCAAGGGTCACCTCAACTACTCTTCATCTTCGTCCATCTGAAAAGCTGTCATGCAGCAAGGACCAAAGCACTTCTGCTCATGACCTTCTCCTGCAACAAGGGTCAAAGAACCCTGAGTATGGGAGTACTCAACAAGACTTAACCGGAAAGAAAAGTGGAGAAGACTCGGGAATGTAGGCTTTGAGAATCAAGGTAAGGTCTTAGCAAGAATCAGGGACTCTTTTGTAGAAAAGCTTACTAAGAGTGAATCCTTACTTTCAATATTTTAAACCATTTTAGTAGCTCACATAGTCTAGGTGATCCTACACTAGAGCAAACACTTCTTAGTCCCTTTTAAATTTTATTTCCAAAACTTATTCATCCCATTAGTTAACTACAATGTCAGGGCAAGGGATCGGGTCTCCTTCACCGAGAAGCAACGACGACTCGCGAATCGATTAATACCCAGCTGGGGATCCCTAACCACATGACATATGTAGCACTTAAGCTTGCATATATCAACCCTCACTCAGATCGTCCAAAACGGGACCGTGTCCTATGCCACCCGAGAATAGGGTACTCCACCTCTGTCCTAATGACAGTTTGACCAGTAGAGTGGGTACACACTACTCCCGCCATCTCTCCACTCCCGGTCTTGCGGTTGTATGCGTTCCTGATTTGGCACACCCCCAAGATCGGGGCTTTACCGGGCATGTGGCCGATTAGTGTCGGCCCGACCTAGGGTGACACCCAGGTCATCGTGCCATTGACCAAACGGCCGCAGGCGCAACTTGCGTTCAACGGTCCCGATACACAATGGCTCACAACGAACGGTCCTTAATCGACCAATGCGGGACAAGCACAGCAATGAAATCCTGGCGGCTATTAACCTACGTCCCCGTCCGGTCTCATGTTCAACACTATTTCTTTCTTTTCCAAAAGATATTCCATTCTCAACATTTAAATCACTTTGTAGAAAACTGAACATTTAAGCAAAGCTAAGCATAGTGTCATGTCCCAGGAAATAGGGCCCAGGAGGACAGGCCCGGTCGGCCCACGGAGCGTCGGCGCCGCCCGCCTGGGGCTCACAGCATATGTGCCCGCGCCGCCGGTCCCCCTCCTTTCCGCGGATTTTTCGGCAATTAATTCGGGATTAAAGGAGGAAATTATCTAGGATTATCCGTAGGCGTTTTGGTGTGCAAGGGGGCTATCTCATTTATAAGGGAGACCCTTATTAGGAATTAAATAAATATTATTAGGGATTAAATAAATATTAGTCGGAATAAATAAATAGGATATGCTTGTAAAAGGTATTCCGGATCTATAAGGAAACCTTTAGAGAGATTGCTTGAGATACAAGTCCCACTAGCCGGGCTATATAAGTAAGGGTCTGTAATCTTTCAAGGCAACAAGCAAATAAAGAAAATTTATCCCAATCTCCTGCCTCCCCTCTCCTGCGCCGCCGCCCCCCCCCATACGCCCGCCGCCGCCGCCGCGCCGCCGCCCCGCCATCCGCGCCACCAGCCCGCCCGCCGACGGCACACGGCACCCGCCGCCGCCGCCGCCGCCGTCACCGCCACCATCACCCCCCGTCTTCTTCCTCCTCCCGATCTTCCCCAATCCACGTGTCAATTCCGGCCCAATCTAGCTGGAATTTGACAGCTGGTATCCGGAGACCACTACGATCCACCCACCACCATGGAAACAGATATGAAGAAGCTGATCAAGAATTTGGGGGATCAATTCTCCAAATTCAACACCGGGATGGACAAGATCGAGGGTAAGCTCGATATCCTCTCAGGCTACGATCCAGCTTCGGTCAAGCGCCGTCAACAATTCAATGATCTTTGAGGCTGAGATGAGAACGATAATGGAGACAGCAGCTCGTGAATTCATCAAGAAGCGGACCGATGGCAAGCGAGCCTCGGCGATCAGGTCACCGCCAGATCCGGGAGGGCCCGATGCGGGGCTACTTGGGACCGAAGGTAGCACCGGAAGGGGCGCCACCGGCAGGCGCGCATGGGCCGCCCCCTCCCCCACCTCCAGTCGACACCTTCCTAGGTCTCGCTCCCCATCTGCACAAGCTGTCCTTCCCCACCTTTGATGGCAAGGAGGATCCCCTACCCTGGATCAATCGCTGCGAACAATTCTTCAGAGGGCAAGGTACGCCAGCTACAGAACAAGTCTGGTACGCTTCCTATCATCTCACAGGGAGGAGCACAGCAATGGTATATGAGACTGTCCTAGGAGAAACCAGTGACAGATTAGGCAAGCTTCGCCCAATACGTCAACGAGCGCTTTGGCCCAACTGAACGGCGGAATCCGTTGGGCGAGCTGGCATCCCTGAGAAAGACAGGCAACGTCGACGAGTACACGGAGTAGTTCCCGGCGCGACGTGGCAAGAGCAGCAACCTCGACGACAAAACGGCGGTGAACATCTACACCGCAGCAGGCCTCCGGCGAACCGCTCAAGACAGATGTTGAGATGCAGAATCCAGTGGACATGGAAACTGCCATGTATCTCGCCAGGGCGTACGAGCGACGCCTTGCCATCCTCTAAAACACCGGCAAGTCAGCACCGGCCAGAGCCAGGGCCCCTGCGCCCATGGCCTTGTTGGCCGCCCCCCAGGCGACCCCGCGTCGGCACCACCCGGCTCGGCCGTTCAAACGGGCCGACACCGAGGAGATGATGACGAACGACGCAAGGCCGGATTATGCTTCAAGCGTGGACGAGCCGTTTACGGGTCACAAGTGCAAGCACCTCTTCGACATCACGGTCTTCAACGACTACACTTTAGGATACGGCAGACGCTCAACTAGCAGACATCAAAGAGGAGCCAGCTGATCTAAAGGTCCTCACTGGGGACCCCCGACTCCCCGGTACGTGGTGCTCATTCTCTATACCATGTTGGTATGATATCAGGAACGGGTGTCAATATCATGGTCGACTCGGGAGCTACGCACAACTACATCGACCACCATGTGGTGACCACGGCAGTCTCCGACTTCGGCCGGTCGTGTCTTGATCACCACCGGCACCGCCCACTACGACATGCCGGACCGCCACCTTCGACGTACCTCTACACCTCGACGCCTCCACCTTCGAGATCGATGCCTACGTGTTACCACTGGGCGACGACGTCGACGTCATCCTTGGCATGCCTTGGTTGGCCAGCCTGGGGAGAGTGACGTGGGACTTCGCCACACATGAGCTGCAGTACTACCGCGATGGACGCCCCAGTACCTTCACGTCGGCGCCACCACCTCAGCGCAGGGGCGCCCCAAGCCCCGGCCTCCTACGATCGGGCATCTTCGCGGGCATCAGGACTCCTCCGACTCGTCTTGGCAAGCGTTCGAGGCATGCAACTGCCTTGGACCTCTACGACACGTCCACCGAGTCTTTGTCCAGCCTACGCCAGGAGGCAGACCGAGGACCCGGATCTACGCCGCATTGCCCTCGACGCGTCACCACGAGGCGTCTTTGCTCCGGCATGGACGCTGGAAGATGGCCTCTTACTCTTCGATGGACGGTTCTATCTCCCAGCTTCATCTCCACTGCTTCCAGACCTGCTGGAGGCCTTGCTGTAGGGCGGAGTTCGCAGGATGAACTTTCTAGCCTTGGGCGCGTACACTACGGAGTCTACTTCGCGGCGCCAACCGCCATCCCGTTGGCGGCATATGGCCGCGCCGCCACCATGTCGGCCCAGCCAGTGGTCGTCTTCCTCGATGGCATGGATCGCCTCTTCCTCCTCACGATGCGACAACGTCCACATCGGCTCACGATGCCGAGAGGGCGGTTCACCAGGCTTTCACCCTCCCCCTGCTCGATGTTGGTTCCTTCATGTACGATGCGATGCTGAACTTGGTCGCTACTCCTCCTACTCGCCGCGACATCACCATTTGGAGACTGCTTCCACTCTTCGTCAACGCTCCCCCAATGGCGTTTTACGTTCTGGAGAGCCCACCCGTGATATGGTGCACCAAACCTCGGCGTGGGCGTTCCAAGAGAGCTTCTCCTGGCAGCTCGCCATCAGACAACTTCCCAACAGGGACGTGCAGTTCACCGGTACATCTACCATGGCTACATCGGCAACCTCCACTACCTTCTGGAGTTCGACCCAAAGAGGACCCGAGAGAACATGATCCTCGGGAACCCGGTGCGCGGGGGGCGACTTCGTCCCTACAGTGCGGTGATCATTCCAGGGGGCAACCGATCTTCATCCGGTGTCCGCGTAATGGACTTTCATCCAGTAGCGAGGACGCGCGGGTCGGAGAAAGGGGAGATGTCATGTCCCAGAAATAGGGCCCAGAGGACAGGCCCGGTCGGCCCACGGAGCGTCGGCGCCGCCCGCCCGAGGGGCTCAGGCCACAAGCCCCCCGCCGCCGTCCCCCTCCTTTCCGCGGATTTTTCGGCAATTAATTAATCGGGATTAAAGGAGGAAATTATCTAGGATTATCCGTAGGCGTTTTGGTGTGCAAGGGGCTATCTCATTTATAAGGGAGACCCTTATTAGGAATTAAATAAATATTATTAGGGATTAAATAAATATTAGTCGAAATAAATAAATAGGATATGCTTGTAAAAGGTATTCTAGATCTATAAGGAAACCTTTAGAGAGATTGCTTGAGATACAAGTCCCACTAGCCGGGCTATATAAGTAAGGGGTCTATAATTTTTCAAGGCAACAAGCAAATAAAGAAAATTTATCCCAATCTCCGGCTCCTCTCCCTCTCCTGCGCGCGCCCCCCCCCTGCCCTACGCCCGCCGCCGCTTCCGCCTTGCCTCGGCCCAGCGCCCGCCGCCCCCCCACGGCGGCCGCCGCGCCGCCGCCGCGCCCGTCACCGCCACCATCACCCCCTTCTTCTTCGTCCTCCCGATCTTTCCCAATCCACGTGTCAATTCCGGCCCAATCTAGCCGGAATCGACACATAGCTAAGCATTTTCGAAATAAATAGGTTAACAAGGATGATATTCGAGATAATCAAGGTTGGTTATGCAGCAATTAGGTTAACACTCAACTCCTAATTACTTAATGCACATATCATTAACATATGTGATATAAAAATTTGGAAAACACAAGGAAAGGTTTAATGCATCCGGGCTTGCCTTGATAGTTGACGAAGTCGGGCTCGGGCTCGCACCACGGATATCAAATCCTCTAGCTACTTTGGATACCGAACCTCTTCGATAATCTCCTCAACTTTGAAATTCTCGTTCACGTTCTCTACACGAATTAACGCATGCTTCAACATGATGGAATTTAAATATGATGCTCACCGATGCATGAAATGATAAACACTTGAGTATAACTTTCCTTCACGATAAAGTTGCAACCCAACAAAACCAACTTATTGGACTACACTACAAGATATCATCACCATTGCCTAAGGAGTTCTCAAGGACCATTTGATTGTGGTATGATCCAAGTTTCACAAAACAATCCCAAATCACCCATCAAACCTAGGTCATTATACTCTAATTACTCACCTTTCTAATAAATAAAATAAAGCATAAAATAGAAAATAATATAACTTTATCCAAAGGACCCCAAACTTTTTCCACAAGAAGACCATCTCATAAAACAGCACCAAATAAAGTTTCATGATTTTTGAATAAATATTTTATTTTCTAAAAATCATGGAAGATGCATTTTTCAATTAAAATTTGTAATTTTTAAATCATGCAAGAACTACTCAAAATCAAAGTTTCAAATTTTTCATGGATTCATATACTCATAAGAGGACTCTACAAAACTTTTTAGAATTTTGAAGCTATTTTGAAATTTCTATGAATTTTGCAAGAATCAAAGACTATTCAAATTTGAATAAAATCGAAAACAACTTTTAAAGAGAAAATCGGCCCAAGGGCGATTTTAAATTAGGCTTCGGTCCAGAACGCCGCCAGGCCGGCCCAACTTCGTGCCCAGCTGACGGGGGGGCCCGGGCGGAAGGAAGCGCCCGCCCCTGACGACTCCCGGCTCCGCCGGCGTTGGCCGGCCGTTCCTCGCCGGGGGCGACCTCGCCGGGGCGACCGGGCTTGCACCAACCTACTCCCTCGACCTCGCGCCGCAGCGATAGCACCCAAAACATGACACCTAAGGCACCGAGGTACCCTTGCCAACGGCTATGGCAGCACGGCGGCGCGGTCGCGCGTCGGAGGAGCTCCCCGGAGCTTTCCCCGGCGATAGCGATCATGGCATCACCTTTAGCAACTCTAGGCGACCCTATTCCCCATTTAATCGACCTAAACCCGGTCTCTCTAATCGAACAGCCTCACGCACGGCGGACGGCAACGCCGAGCTCGTCGGCGGCATGCGTGTTCCGGCGATCCTAGTGCATCAGAGGTCAAACCAAGGGAGCTCACTGCGGGCTTGAATGGCAAGGTGGTTGGACCAGGGACAGAGCGGAGGTGGATCGACGGCGATGGCAGCAGTGGCGGCGGCGCTCTCCGGCGGCAACGCTTGCGTTCGGTGGCTCCTGTGGGGCAAACACAAAACGGTCGAGCGCATCACGACCACGACATCAAGACGACGCTAAAGCACTAGACGGTTTTGCCCCAGGCTCACCGGAGCACTCTGACGACGGTGAAATGGTGCGCGGCGGCGTCCCGTCCAGACCTAGAGAAGATGGCGGCGCGCAGGTGCTTCCGGCGATGAGAGCAGGTGTGAGCTACTTCAAACGATGCGCAACGAAGTTGCGAACAAGATGGCAAGATGGTTTGGATAGAGGTGAAGCGAGCGTGGCAGATTCCTTTGGCGACGATGGTTACGACGGCGGCGATGGGAGAAACAGAGAGAAGAAAACGACGACGACGACGCTCCTTATATATGGCGGCGAGCGTTGGGCGGTCGCCGCGCAGCTACTAGCTTGCCGCCGCGTGCGCTAGAGATAAGCTCGAGCCGCTGGAAGCTTGGCCGAGGCCACGGCGGCGGGAAAGATCTCCGGTGAGATCTTTTGCCCCTCCCGCATCACTATAGCACCCAAACCCTAGCTCTGCTGAAATTCGTCAAATTCTCCTAAAAATTGAACTAAACTCAAAAATCTCCAAAAATGAAAGTTGCTCAACTTTTCAAGATCTACACTTTTCATAAAAGGATCATTTTTAAATTCAGCCTCTAAATTGGACTTTTGAAATGGGGTCAAAAAGGACAAATTTGAATTCAAAATTACTTTTAAAAATTATACAAAAACTTTGTACATACCCTTTGTTCACCAAGAAAAGATCTACAAACTAGCTTTTGGAAGTTTTGCCAAATTTTGCATAGATTTTGAAATATCGAAAAGGGAGTAAAAAGGGTTTTGAAATTAGGGTTTTTGAGTTTCAATTCAAAGTAGAATTTGATCAAAATTCAAACCATCAATTCATCAATATTAAAACAACCATCCAATCACATTCTTTGGATAAAAAACATGTGATCAACATAAAATCACTCTAAGCCCTGAGCACAAACAATTGCTAATTAAATAAACTTATTTTACTTAATGCATTGGAAATTATCCAAAATGCATGCTTTGCAATGCATAGGATGACATGGCCAGTTTTAGTTGATGCTTAACACCAGGGGGTGTTACAAAGGGCCACAGCCCGTCGAGCAGCAGCTCTTCCTCGTGCCCTCTGCAACTCCGGCTCCAAGGATCTATGGCAGCCTTGACGTGAATCATTGACTCAATGTGGCGGCATGGTGCAATCTATGTGTTTTTAGTTTCACAACATTGTTATCTTATCATGCGATCTATCTATTTTTATATAAATATAGTTATCCCGTAGCAATGCACGGGCGCGATGCTAGTTAAATTAAAAGGTAAAGAAAGTACAACACAAGGATTAACTGAAAGCATCAAGCCAAACACAAAAAAGATGACCTAAGGTCAGCTTTGAATCTAATCGACTGAAGGAGACGCTGAGATTTGAAGTTTGATTGCCACAAAGCCGGGCTGGGCTCTCTCCGTTGGAAGATTTTGTCATTTCTCAGTTTCCACAGTTCCCAGGCTGCAATTAGAATGACATCAATAAAAAAGGGAATTGTGTGGGAAGCTTATGCTTAACCAGCATGTCCAAAACATAATATGTAACTTGTTGTGCTCATTTTTTACAAGTTGGATTTGCTCAGCCCCTTATGAATAATTCCTGGCTCCGCCACTGCGTGCTTCAATGGTCCACAAGTCATCAAGAACAACAAAGTACCTTTTATGTTGTAGCCCTTGTCTAAGGTGGCTGGCAAGGTCATTTACTTGTGATGCAATTCTTGATTGATCACACAAACAATTGCCTGATCATATTTTGGAGAAGCTCTCTCATCGAATATGATCGTGAAACAGAGATCCATGCACAACATGAGAAACTTTTTTGCAATGTCTTCCTTGCTTTCATATATCTTCCTAGCAAGAGTGGTTTTACCCAAACCTCCCATGCCAACCACATAGATCACACGTCTTTGTCCATCATCAGTACCAACTTGTATCATCTCAAGCAACTTCTTCTTGGGTTCGTCAAAGCCTACAAGTTGTGCTTGATCAATATTGCAAGAGGAGTGGTTGCGAATATCTTCCATGTAGGACTCAGCCTCGTCCATGGTGTTGGATGCCTCTGTCCTGATTAATTAAGTTGTAGCGTGTGTTCCTGCTGCTCACTTCTTCAACTCTTGCCTTGAGATTGCGAATCTGGACAGCAATACAGTGACGATCTTTGAGCTTCAGCATCTGTTGGGATAGGCTTTGGCTTCCCACATGTACTGTGAACTCGTCTAGGCAATCATCAATGTCATATGACAGATCTCGTACTTTCTTTGCCCAGACCTTCACCAACTTATCTTTTTTCTTGGTTACTTCAGGGGCCACCAGGAATGCTTGCATAGTTTCTAGCTCATCTTTCATGAACCTGTAGCAACCAAGGTGAAGAAAATTTTACATTTTACAACTTTTGGAAGGATTGTCAGTATCATGGGAAAATTCTAAAGAAAAGTGATTATAATTATTATTGCTCTTAAACATACATATTGCTCACTATGTGTGGAAAACAACAAGATACAGCACAGTTGGGCATGGAGATACAACAAGCAGATAAAGCAAGGTCGGTACTCGCTCTGTTCTCTAGTATAGATGTCCAGACATTCAAAATTTATCCTAACCTGTGAAAGATTCTGGGTAACATAACCTCACAAATCAGTTTTGAAAGACAACATCATATATATACCTGCCATTAATGTCCATCACAAACCCTGGTATGAATCACAGTATTTTAACAGATGGTTGCAAAGTGCTATTTGCTTCACTCCATATAATATATCCTAAGATTTCAGGACAGGCGGAATATTTGGTATCGTTGCTAAGGTTTGCCATTATTTCACAACTTTTAGCTAATGATTGGCGATGGCAGCAGAAGGGATGGTGTTTTTTTTTTTTTTTTTTTTTTTTTTTTGACCCAGTTTGTAGTAGGAATTGGAAGGGCACCCATAACGGTAAGAGGCTAAGAGCTAACGTCTTCAATAGTGTAACTTCTAGCAATAGCTTATAGTATATGATTAGGTCAACAAAACAATATCATGTGATCTTAAAAATTTGTGTATAATACTAGCTAGCTAGCTAGCAAGGACGACCGGAGATTGAGCTAGCTTGTTGGTAGGACAGGAAAGAAAGATTTTTGGCTAACCAAACGAGGAGCCTAACTACGTATCCAACAAGGTCGCGAAACATGACCCGGCGGTAATTCCCTCATTGGATCTGTACAGGTACATATAGCCTTTCGATGGCTGTGGAGAAGCTCCTGTCAGAATAAAAGTAAAATTTTCTTCTAGTTATTACTAAAAGACAGATTAAGCACAAGAGAATTGCTTCGAAGGAAAAATATGCACTTGCCATCTTACTCTTGTGTTCACTGTCTTCATGAGGTTGAAGAGTCACTGCATCATCTTTTCTTTGATTGCCCCTTTGCCCAGGCATGTTGGTATTCCTTAAATGCTCTCATACCAAATATTCTGAGCACTGAAGATATTATTGAGGCTCTCAAAATTCAGCTGCATCAGCCTTTCTTTAAAGAAATTGTGATCACTGCTTGTTGGTCCATCTGGACATGTCGAAACAATGCTATTTTCAGAGGAGTTGCACCTTCGCTCCAACAATTCCGAGCAATCTTTTGCCGTAGTTATTCTAAGAGTAAAGCAAAGTTACCAACCTGCAATTGTGACATGGCTAGAAGCCCTTGTGTAATTTTCCTTATTTTCTTTGTTTCTTTTTTTGTGTCCTGAACACATTTGTAAGGATTGTTTCGTTTATGTTTCAATAAAAGCATAGTAGGGGCTCAAACCCCTCCTGTTCTCCCTCAAAAAAAAAAACATGACCCGGCGGAAGGAAGAGTGGATAGTACACACGTACCAGATCTCCATCTGCACACCCATTGGCCATGAGCAGGCTCATCTCTTCGGAGGCTGCTGTGGCGGCCTTGCTGACGGCGCTCCCCAGCATGGACCTCGCCATGCTCAGCACCGTCTCCGCCATCTCTCGCTCGATCTCGCCGGCCAGCTTCTTTCTTCTGATTTATCTCCAGCTGAATACTGGAGGCCGGATGGGAAGAAGCTCACATCTAACAATGAGGGGCGAGAGAGATCCAAAGATCACAGCAGGCCACTCTGTGTGCGTGTATTATTGCTGTGGAGTTGACTACCCAGCACGTAGTAGGTAGCGGTGAGAGTTTAATAGAAATGTCTGCATGGTATTCGTGTATAGTAGTTTCTTTTAGCCGGTCAACCAAAAAATTCTTTTAGCCGGTGCAACCAAAAAAAAAAAAAAAAACACATCCGGCAATGCAAAATTCCTAAAGCAAACCATGACACATCGGACCATATATATTTGGATATATAATAACCTTGGTAGATCACCAGGGCCAAATATAACATCCTCCTGAAAAAAACTTAGCAAGCGTAGCCGATTCATAACCTACACTAAAGACGCATGCATGAACACATCATTCAGAAGCCCAAAAATAAAAAGAACCTATTGTTTTATTTATTTTTTTCTTTTTCATTGTAAGTTTTAACAGTAGCTGATTAAAAAATTATATATGTTGTAAATCGAATCGGTGGTAGTGGTGTGTGCAATGGGGAGCGCGGTCGTGTTTGCATACCAAACATTAATTAGGGGACAAATAAACTATTGTAAATTCTAAATAGAAGGATCTTATTGAACCCTAAATAAACAACTCTAGTATAGATTATTATCTGTAGGGACAATCTACGCACCGAAATCCAAAACACTAATAAACCCTAAACATACATAAAAATGTCCTAATTAGTCCCAATAAATATTTAGGGCTCATGTGATCTTTGAAAAATAACATACTACTTGTTTCGCGTAGTACACGTAGGGCTCATGAAACTTCAATTTTGACGATGCGTCCTAGTGTTAAACTGCTGTGCATTCTTGAGTTTTACAAAAGTTTATTAGGTGGCTTACACATATGTCTACCTAGAGAGGCGGGCATTGTTTTGGGCCCTGCTGTTGGGGTTTTTTTTTTTTTTTTTTTTTTGAGGGATGGGCCCTGCTATTGGTGATGCACGCAATACATGTTATGTATGGATGCATAAATGTGAGCTAAAACATAATCAATTATATGGCTTTTAAAAAGATATATGGCATTAATGTTTAAAGCTCAGATGTTTAAACCATATCGCTAACTTACGTTGAGATACGGAATTCTCCTCCCTATGTAAATGTATACCAACACCCAATGGAAATGACAACTCTTGGCCTTGGAAGCCTAAGATCCGTTTCTCTCCCTCTCGGGCGCTTATCTGCACTTGTGGACACTGTGAATACGTTGCTATTGTTGTGGCATTGATTGATGATGAACATGAGGCGGGCAGGCGTGCCTACTTACATCGATGTGCACCACATTGGCCTTCGTCCACCGGGTTCTGCGTCAAGTGGTAACTATCCATGATTTACATGCATGTCATTATCTTGGTTGAACACGACATATCAGCTAATGTAGTGTTTTAGAGCTAATACAAGCCAATGTTACTATGTAACCAACAGTGCTTTAGAGCTAAGAGAACACTTGAGCTAACATAAACAAAAGGGGTAAAATAATGACAGGATTGGAAGAAACTGACATGAGGAGTCAACATCTTTTATTATTTGCTTGAACAAGTAGATATGTGCCTCCACACTGTAGATATGACCACGAACTGAGTTTACAGTGCTACATGCACCTACATTTGAATCAATTCCCCATTCCTTCTATTCTCCTTTTTCTTCCTCTAAATAATCATGTCTGAAAAATACGTGTTTTCTTAAGCATCATCAGGAGTTCTATTTCTTATAAGCCCACATCAACAGCTCAGCCCAGCACGGCGCAATCGCGGCGGACATTCCCCTGTGCCGCCGTGGTCTTGACCCCGACGCGACCCATCTTGGTGATGGCGTCGACGAAGGCCTGCTCGAATGCGCCGGGACTCCGTGCCAGCGCGTCGACGGTTGGCCTGGACCTGGGGTCGGTGTACAGCACCTGGTCCGATGCCAGCAGTCCCTTGCCGGCCTGCAGGTTGCGGAAGAACTGGTTGTCGAAGGTCACCGGCGTGACAGGGTCCAGGGACACCGTCACCCGCGGATCCACCCCGGCCGGGCACCACGCCGCCAGCTGCGCTGCATACGCGGCGTCCAAAGTCCGGTCTGCTCCGTGCAGCCGCCCGGCGAAGGTGCTGCAGTGCGCCAGACCCACCGTGTGCCCGGCTGCATCATTTGCAAGCAAGATAGTCGTTAGTGGTCGTCGTCGGTCATGGTGGGTGTCATGTCCAGCGGACGCACGCATGTGGGAGGAGCTGAGCTTTGTCGATCTGTCTGCATCTCCATGGATAGGATGGTGTTTCCAAATGATGTTTGTGCAATAGCGGGCACAAGGTTTCCAGAACGGGAAAGCGGAACATGGTTTGGACTTTGATCATGTGCGAGCTGCTGGATTTGGGCATGGCGGAAAGTTAAAGTTGTGGTGACGTTTGCGTGCATGGCTTTGGTTGTCTGATTGCAAAGTATAAGCAACAGTTATAGTGGAAAGGTAGGCTTAGCTTTTCAGATTCAGAAAAGTGCTGTATGCTCTTGTTTGTCAGCAGAAACGACTCCTGATGCATGACTGAGGTCGTGCAATGGATGGGATGAGTTCAAGAGTAGCTTGCAAGACCAGGAATTAAACGATCAGAGACCATCAGAAACCTCAGAGGGCCACAAGACAACTGATGATTGAGGTCGTCCAATTCACCCATTTAATGAGTACCAGAATAGCTTGCAAGACCAGAAATAACGTTTACCTGAGAGGGCGACCATGTCGGCCTGCGAGAGCCCGTTGGCGGCGAACATCTGGTTGAGCTGGTCCAGGTTGGAGACGGGCGCCGGCAGCCTTCGTTGACGCTGCTCGCAGTCGACCTCAGCCCGTCCAGACGACCTAGCTCCACCGCGTACGACGGACCGCCGGCCTGCATCATGCACGCGCGGCACGAGAGAGTATTCAGTTTCCTTGCTATTAAATAGCCGTATAACGTCACAACTGCAGTGTACATAATGTAACGAGTGCGACGTGCCGGGTGCATACCAGCGCGATGGCGTCCCGGGTGGCCATGGCGAGTATGTCGGCGCACGACACCTTGCCGCGGCACCCTGGCACGGCGTCCACGGCCGCTCTGGCCTGTAACAGTCTAACCTGTAAGCACGGCCCAGAAGCCAAAGCGCAAGCGGAGGCCCAACAAGAACATCTCTGGACCAGATTGGAAGACTTGAAGCCCAAGAGAAAATCTCCACCGGCTGCGTCCGGGTTAGCTGTGAAACAGCTGTAATCGTATATGAGGGGAACGGGGAGATTCGTTTTGAACTCGTCTTGGTAGTTGCCGGTGAGAAACCTTGGAGGCGGCTAGCTGCGGCTAGAGCTCGCCGGCGATTGCTACCGATTCCATGTATCGCTACCTAAATAGTTACTCGAATTCGTGAGTTGATTAATCCAGTCCAGTTAATCGTAGCAGCATAATCCGTGTTGTTACATTTGGTATCGGATTCATCGTTCGATTCCATTCGCTGTTCGTCGTCGCCACGCAGTTCCCTCCACCACAGCTGGCTCACGACCACCGCACCCGCCGTCAGGTCACCATGAAGGTCGAGGATCAACTGTCGCTCATCCTCGGCAAGTTAGATCTGCAGACTAC
Source organism: Hyparrhenia diplandra (assembly GCA_015847255.1). Taxonomy (NCBI): domain Eukaryota; kingdom Viridiplantae; phylum Streptophyta; class Magnoliopsida; order Poales; family Poaceae; genus Hyparrhenia; species Hyparrhenia diplandra. Next base: position 215,366 of record JADLZK010009003.1, on the reverse strand, counting down.
GGGGATCAATTCGGCCAATTCAAGCCTGAAGGACGTGCAGACCTCCATCGACGACTTGAAAGCCGCTCGTGATGAGTTCGACCGCTGGCGTCCAGAGGTCGACACCAAGGTGGAGAATCTGAGTTCGGGATTGGAGAAACTTCGTGCCCAGGTCAACGAGCTCCAGTCTCAACCCACCAAGCCATGTCCTGAAGTTCCGGATCCGCCCATCTGGATCATTCCTCTTCGGAGGCGGCGCAAGGGCTGTTAGGCCGTCACGGGGAATCACCACCCCTCAAAGGTGAGAAACCAGATCCCACTGAATCTCTGTTTGGTTATCCCAATTGTTGCCATGGCCATCATAGTTATCAGCCACCTATGCCTCAACAGGAGTTCCCTAAGTTTGATGGCTCTAACCCAAAACTGTGGATCAAACGTTGTGATGTGTACTTTGACCTGTTTTGCAATCCTCGTCGTAGTTGGGTCAAGTTAGCCACTGTAAACTTCACTGGAACTGCAGCCTTCTGGATGCAAACCATTGAAATTAACCTTAGACAGTGTACCTGGGAGGAATTGTGTGCCAATGTGGTTGATAGGTTTGATAGGGATCAGTTTAACCATTTCATTAGACAGTTCTTCCATGTCAAACAAACTGCATCAGTTCCTGAGTATATCCAGATGTTTGATGAGCTTATGCACCAACTCTTAGCCCATGATCCATTAGTCAACCCAGCATTCCTAGTTGGCAAATTTGTTGATGGTCTTATTCCTGAAATTAAATTTGCTGTCATGTTACAAAGGCCAAAAGACCTAGATACTGCTAGTATTCTTGCCATTATGCAGGAGGAGGTACTGCTGGGAAAGCCATCTAGTGCTTATCATAAGAAGCAAGACTATGCTGGTCCAAGTACTAAGTTCACCAACAAATATTCTGGATATGCTGTTGGACAATCCTCAAGTACAAGCTCTAGTCCTGAACATTACTCCAAGAAAAGTGATGGTGATGCTTCTGAGCATACATTGGCTTCCAAGTCAAGACCACCTATCAATGATAAGCTCTCTTCATTAATGACTTACAGAAAGTCAAGAGGGTTATGCTTCAAATGTGGTGCAAAATGGGGTCCTCAACATAAGTGCCAAGCTAGTGTTCCTTTACACATGGTTGAGGAATTATGGCGCTTATTGTCCGAGTTTTCTCCGGTTCCTTCTGTACAAGTGGAAACTGATGATGAAGATCCCGATGAGCTTATGGAGTTATCTGAAAATGCAGAGAGGGCTACTACTGCTGCTCATACTCTTAAGTTTGCTGCTTTTATTCATGATATTCCATCGTTATTTTAGTTGATTCTGGAAGCTCTCACAATTTCATTAGGGAGCAACTTGCTGCTAAGTTACAACCCTGGACTAGGTTGGAGAAGCCAATGTTTGTTAAGATTGCTGATGGTAATCAATTGGTTTGTAACCATGAAATTGTTAACTGTTCTTGGTCAGTTCAAGGACATTTGTTCAATACCACTTTTAAAATCTTGCCACCGGATTCTTATGATGTTTGTTTTGGGTATGCAATGGCTGGAAGCTTTTAGCCCAATGGAAACCGAATGGAAACAAAAGTGGATGAGTTTTCTAGCCAATGGCACTAGAGTTAAGTTGCATGGCATTTCTTCATTAATCCTTCTGTAAAAGAAGTATCTATGAATCAGTTGTTAGCAATGGAGAAAGCCGATGATATTTGGGGTATGGTTCAAGTCCATATTTGCTAATCCCGACAATCTTGCTAAAACGTAATCTACCAAAAGAGATCGGAACTTGGTGGATAATTTTGCTTTGAGCTATTTGAGGAACCATCGGGCTTACCACCAAATAGATCTCATCATCATACTATACCTTTGTTACCTGGAGCACAGCCATTCAGACTCAGGCCTTACAGGTATACACCATTTCAAAAGGATGAAATTGAGAGACAGGTGACTCATCTGTTACAAACTGGAATGATTCAGCGAGAGCGGTAGTCCTTTTGCATCACCTGCTTTACTAGTAAAGAAAAGTCCGGTGAATGGAGATTATGTGTTGACTATAGAAGACTCAATGCTCATACCGTTAAGAATAAGTTTCCTTTACCCGTCATTGAGGAACCGTTTGAAGAACTATTTGAAGCTAAGTGGTTCACCACTCTAGATCTTAGAGCTGGATTTCACCAAATCATGGTATCTCCCCGAGGATCGATCTAAAACGCCTTTCAAACTCATCATGGTCATTTTGAATATAGAGTCATGCCATATGGGTTAACAGGAGCACCTGCTACATTTCAGTTTGTTATGAACTATATTCGGCTTCATTGTTGAGGAAATGTGTTGTGGTCTTTATTGATGACATTCTCATTTATAGCAAGACCTATGAAGAGCATGTCAAGCATGTGCAAAATGGTTTTTCAATTATTGCAGCAACATCGGTTCAAGGTTAAGCTCTCTAAATGCACTTTTGCACGGCAACAATTGAAATATTTGGGTCATGTTATCGGTGCTCAAGGTGTATCTACAGATCCTTCTAAAGTTGCTGATGTTAAAAACGGCCTCAACCAACCAATGTTAAGGAACTCGAGAGGTTTCCTTGGAATAGCCGGTTTATTACAGGCGTTTTGTCGAAAAATTTTGGTATGATTGCTAAGCCATTAACCGATCTGTTGAAGAAAGGTACAATGTTTGTGTGGACTGCTCCAGCTCAACAGGGCTTTTCAATTGTTGAAGGACTCTCTTATATCGGCTCAATATTAGCGGTTCCAAATTTTGCCAAACCCTTCACCGTTGAAACAGATGCTTCGATTATGGCATTGGAGCTGTTTTTTGCGGCAAGATGGGCACCCTATTGCTTTTTGTCGGTAAGGCTTTAGGACCCAAGAATCAAGGACTCTCCACATATGAAAAAGAAAGTTTAGCTATATTACTTGCTGTGGAAAAATGGAAGGCTTACTTACTTCCAAAGAGTTTATTATCTGCATGCAGATCGGAGAAGCTTAATGCATCTTCAAGATCGGTTGAGTACTTATCGGCAGCGAGAAGGTTATGACCAAACTTATGGGTTTCCAATATAAGATAATTTACAAGAAAGGCACCACCAATTGTGCAAATGATGCATTATCCGAATCAATCATCAAACCGTCGACTTCAAGCTATTTACGTAGCCATACCTAATCGGTTACAACTCTTTGCAAAGACGCTTATCTTTGATAGTTCTCAAGCTACTGAATTGCTGCGACTACTCTATCTCTCAATTCTCCTCATGGTCATTATACCTTGGAGCAGGGCATTATTAAATACAAAGGTGCAATTTGGTTGGGTCACTCTCGGACATTTCAAACTCAAGTAACTTCACGGTTACATTCCAAATCAATTGGTGGTCATTCGGGTTCTTGGTTACTTACAAGAGAATTAAGAAGTTGTTTTACTGGCCTCATATGAAGAATACTATCACTGAATTTGTTCAGAATTGTCACATCTCGCCAAAGCCAAGCTGGAACATGTGCCCTATCCTGGTCTTCTACAACCACTTCACTACTGATCGGGCATGGAAAGTGTTGACTATGGATTTCATTGAAGGGTTGCCTAACTCGATCATTACAAATTTTTGTATTCTTGTGATAGTGGATAAATTTTCCAAATATGCTCATTTCATCAAAGTCAAGCATCCATTTTCAGCCTTAGATATTGCCAAAATTTTTATGGAAAACATATATAAGTTGCATGGTATGCCCTTATACATTGTGTCCGATAGAGACGGGGTCTTTACCGATTTGTTTGTGGAAAGAATTATTTGATCCGTCTGCATCTGATCTTTCCATGAGTTCAGCTTTATCATCCCGAGAGTGATGGCCAAACCGAAAGGGTCAATCAATGTATTGAGGCTTATCCGAGATGTTTCATTCATTCCTGTCCCGGCGCGTGGTCTAAATGGTTGCATTTGGCTGAATTTTGGTACAATACCGCCATTCTCGCTCTTCAAAGATACACCATTTGAAGTGGTTTATGGACATCCACCAAGACACTTTGGCATTGACCACGAAAAGGACCGTGTTAATCCTGATTTGGATGAATGGCTCAAGCATAGGCAAACTGTTAATGCTTTGATTCATCAACAATTGCTTCGGCTCTCAGCAGTACATGAAGAAGCAGGCTGATAAACATAGAATTCCAAGATCTTTTGCAGTGGGTGATATGGTGTGGTTGAAGCTTCAACCTTATGCTCAACGTACTGTTGCTACTCGACTGTGTACCAAGTTGGCTTATCGCTATTTTGGCCCATATCAAGTGGAAGCAAAAATTGGTGAGGTGGCTTATCGGCTTAAACTTCCTCCGGGTACTCGTATTCATCCAGGTTTTTCATGTCTCTCTTCTCAAGAAGGTAACTGGAGACAAACCTTTGTCTTACTCTCCTTTACCACTTGATGATGCTCATAAGGAGCAAACTCCTGAACTAGTTCTGGACCGTCGTGTTAAGAACAAAAATGGTCGCCTGATATATCAATTGTTGGTTAAATGGCAAGAGAGTTCAGCCGAGCTTGCTACCCGGGAAGATGAGGATGATTTTTTTGCAACAGTATCCGGACTTCACGGCGTGGGGACAAGCCGTTGCTTATGGAGGGGGATGTAACAGTCCAACCTGTAAGCACGGCCCGAAAGCCAAAGCGCAAGCGGAGGCCCAACAAGAACATCTCGGACCAGATTGGAAGACTTGAAGCCCAAGAGAAAATCTCCACCGGCCGCGTCGGGTTAGCCGTGAAAACAAACGTAATCGTATATGAGGGGAACGGGAGATTCGTTTTGAACTCATCTTGGTAGTTGCCGGTGAGAAACCTTGAGGCGGCTAGGCTGCGGCTAGAGCTCGCCGGCGATTGCTACCGATTCCATGTATCGCTACCTAAATAGTTACTCGAATTGAGTGAGTTGATTAATCCAGTCCGCTTAATCGTAGCAAAGCATAATCCGTGTTGTTACATGGCCCCGATCACCGTGTCGAAGCCGTCGCCGCCGCCCGGTGACAGGTTGATGGGGTGGTCCTTCTCCGCCCGTGTTGTTCGCCGTCGACGCCACCATCACCGGCGCGTCCGCACCCCGCATATAAAGGGCATCGACGACGGACGTTGGATGAGCAGCATGGTCATTGCAGTTACGGCCGCATGTATGAACACGAGTGCTGATGCGTGCTGATTACCTCGATGAAGCGATGCGTGGAAGAAGAGGCGCACGGTGGCGCCGACGGTGGCGCGCGCATCTGCTGGATCTTCTTGGCCACCACGCCGCGACGATGGACTCCACGTTGGGGCACGGTGGCGGCGTAGTACCCGCGCCGAGCTGCGCCTCACGACGCTGCCGCTCCCACCACCGCCGCGAGCACCAGCACCCAGAGCAGCGCCGCCGCCACACACCTCACGCCGCCGCCCCCATGATGATCGATGTACGCGTACGCTAGCTGCCCTTAGCTATCTTAGCTGAAGCTGCCTACCACCTAGCGAGCGAGCAATGGTACCTTAGCGTGCAACAGGAGGCTACCTATATATACACACATTATTAAGTCGACGACCATTGGTACAAAGGGCAGTGGGGGCGGAGCCCACGGCGCTGCAGCCCAGCAGCGATGTCGACCGGCGGTGCTCGACGCGTCCGTCCTACTGCGTGATCTCGGCACCTCCCCTCCAGCCGCGCGCGTGCGCGGTGCGCAGGCTGTGGCGGCGCTGGGGGGGCTCCGCCCGAGGGCGGCTGGCCGGCGGGCGCGGAAGAGACGGAATGCTCGATGCGGTGGCCGGGGATGACGACGCGGAGGCGGCGGCGGCCCAAGGCAGGGCCATGGCGACACCAACGAGCGATGCAGCCATGGCGACGGGAAGAGGTGCGCTCTTCTGCTTCTTGTTGACGACGACGGCGACGCAGATCAGAGGGATCTACGGCGCATCCTAGGGCGCGCTGCCCCCGGCGGAGATGGATCTCCCGGGGGCGGCGGCGGCAGCGGAAGCCTAGGTTAGGTCACAAGATCGTAACCCTCTGAAACCATGTGAGAAAGGGTAGGATGCGTATAATGGGGTCAAGACACACATAGGCAGTGTGCAGCTGCAAAAAGAAAAAAAAAACTGTGCCAATAAAGATATGGCCTACGCTGCACTTTGGTGTGACGCAAGTGATCATCAAGTGAAGTGCTCACCACGATACGACGTTCACGCCCGTGCAACAACACGTACAATGGAATCGGGTTGGTAGGCGGCGGTCCTCGGCGTGTGCCGCTAATTAAACACCATTAACGAGTGCAAAGATGATGAGATTTACTCACGTGTCCTTTATTTTGGTTGCTTCACTTTATATATTATTTATTTTCATTATAAAGCATATAAATCGCCTATTGTGAAGAGTCCTAATTGTAAGCATCGGTTGTTCCTAAGAATTCAGAAGCTTGAAGTATCTAAATTCTCATTTGAAGAGTCATTTGAATAAAAACCATCACTTTTCTTTTTGGTACAGCGGTTAGAAAAAAAAAACGCTTCTTAGATAAGATGCACAAATGAAAAAAAAAAAAAGTGATCTAGTCTAGCTTTTGCATTTTAGAAAGCAAACATGACCTATACCTTTCTACCTTACAACAACTTCTCTGTATATTGTGTATATATACTTTAGAATGGTAGCTTAACTACACTATTTAGAGTTGCTTTTAATTTCTGCCCAAGATTCACTGGTTGGTGTCTACTTTGTAGTTTGTACTACCCTCGTCTTTTGGTGCGCATCCAACTTTCTTGTTCTATCTCCTCTTAGGACCCTCTCAGGCTTGTCGTATATATGTTTCTCTAGCTCTTGTTGCATAGCTAATTTTGTAGGCATTTATTCATTCCGCCCATGTGGCAACAAACAGTTGAGCTGTTACGCTTCCTATATATATTTGCTGAGAGAGGGAGATAGGTTTATCGAAAGTGTTTTTTCGAGAACTCTTCGGGGGGTAAAATCATCCTCACCGCTTATATTTCACGGATGCCGGCAAAGCCGGTGGTGAAAATGGAGGCCTTGTTACATAGTTCGTTACATCAAAAGAAGGGGGGAGAGAGATTACAACATCACAAAACATAACAATAGCACAAAACAACAGCAGGGGGAACCAAAGACTAAGCTGAAGTTGCCGACCGATATTCAATTCATGCCACCGCGGAACAACATACTAAGCTGAAGTTGCCGACCGATATTCGAACCGGGCAGGGTTTTCACCGGCTCTGTGTTAGACTGCAGCTCGCTGCTAGGCATCCATCACACTGCAAGTCTTTTGGATCGAGATGGGAAGGAGAAGGAACCTGCTGGGCGAGGCGAAGAGAGCATCTAGATCCGCCGGGGCTCGCGTGCAGCAGGTCATAGCGGAGGAAGCGTCCGTGGCGCTGCGTCGTGCAGCAGGGCGCGCATACACGGCCTCCCTCCGTCGCCATGGCATTCGCGGGGTGCTGCTGCGGCGCGGCTGAAGCCGTCGCCACGGGCGTCGCCACCCTCGCAAATGTGCCGCACGACGTGGCGCTTGCTGGCTGGCCCACCAACACCGCGCTCCCTAGAGCCCGACTCCGTCCCGGATCTCGAGGTCGCCAGCGACGCGTTGCCCGCCCCCAGGCCCGCCCGATGAAGCTGGCACGGGCCATCCCGTCTCCAGCGCCCGCTGGCAACATAGCGCCACAAGCGCCGCCGCCACCCAAGAGCGGCGGAGGGGTCGCCGTGGGGGGTGTAGATCCGGAGCGGAGGGCGGTGGATCCAGCTTCGAGGCCACGGATCCAGCCCAAGGACAGGCCAACTTGCTCACCACCGGCGCCGAGGAACTTGAGCTCGATGAGGAAGAGGAGTGGAGAAGAGGAAGTAGAATGGAGTGGAGTGGTGGGATGTTGCGGGGGGTGGCTTTGTTGGGCGCCCGCTGGCCGCCACCACTGCAAGCCCGAGGCGGCGGCGGCCGAACAGCTCCAGTGGGCGCTTGAGGCGGCGAAGTTTGAATCGCCTCCGAAGTCGCCCTGTCGACGGACGACACGGAGGCGGGGCCGACTTTACCGAGTGTTTGGGACTGCGTTGGTTTTTTTTATTATTTTGGATAAATTTTGAACCATAAAACATCACGTAATTAGTAAGTGCTCCAAGTTGTGTACGTAGTGACGTGATTAACTTCTGGACCATTGATCGATTGGCCGCCGCGCCGTCATGTACATAGTGACGTGGACGTGCTGAACACAAGGACATGTTGTCGTTGCTTCTTGCCGGTGCACTGAAAGTCTGAAACTGAAAGTATGCAAAGACGACTCATACAGGTCAACCGCTTTTATCTATAAGCTTCTCGTCGTGTCTGAGAGTAAAGCACTGATTCCTATATATACGTACCCACTTAACTAACCATCACATGTACCTTGTACCAGTGCCAAAGCCGATCAGCTTTCTGGCCATGCATGGTTGGCGCCGACTGTCTGTCTGTCTACCGCTCTGTTGATGTGCTCAGTGCTTCCTATACATATTTGAACCTCTCTCATCCTGTCCTTATATGTTTCTAGCTCTAGCTTTTGTCCCATACCTAATTTTGTAGGACTCTTTAATTATTTCTGCATCTTGTGACTACAAATTCATCGAGCTGTATATAACAGTCTCCATACATCCTCTCAGAGAAAAGAGACGAATATCCTAGCAGTAAGCATTGTGTCTAGAGTAATGGATGTGACAACTAGATAAAGCACAAGTCAAATGACCATTATGTTAGTTTGCACTACACTTGTTCAAATAGCTTGAGTCCTATTCGTTTGAATTTTTATTAGCCCTGTCGTATATATTTTTTTGTAGCTCTTGCTGCCTATAGCTACTCCTGTAGGTCTTTATTCATTTCAGCCATGTGAGCTGGCATGCTTCCTGTATATATTTGCTGAGAGAGGAAGATAAGTGTTTGGGACTGCTTTAGTATTTTTGGATTTGGAATTAATTTTGAATCATAGAACATCACTTTTTCTAGGCCGGTCGGAGGGAGTAGTACGTGTCTGAGGACCTCCTTTTAATTTTTAAATACAGTTCACATGTGACTGACATGCATTTCCCACGGTGCAATAGTAGACGTGGAGCATTGATCGATTGCGTAGGCTGAGCCGTCACGTACGTGGACGTGCAATGACCATGACCAGGACGATCACCTTTACTGTACTTCATGTTTGTGCCGTCCAGTGCCAAAGCCGATCAGCTTTCTGCCCATGGTTGGTGCGGACTGCCTGTCTGTCGATCTACGGCTCTGTTGATGTGCTCATTGCTTCCAATTCCTATATATATTTGGACCTTTCTCATCCTGTCCTGTATATGTTTCTAATTCTGCATGTTGTGACTACAAATTGATCGAGCTGTTACAGTCTCCTATATATTATTATCTTTGTCTCAGAGAAAAGAGATGAAAGTTAGCATTGTGTCTAGAGTAATCAGTAATGGATGTGACAACCTGGCTAAAGCACAAGCCAAATGACCATATGCAGTTTGCTCAATGTGCTTCTGCCCATTATATTATATATATATTGAATGAACTACAGCACTGTTGTGACTCAAGTGATGATTGGTAGTAGGAATTGATTCGAATATGACCTGACTAATAATATGGACGGTCTGATCATGGAATCGACGACACAACTTGATCGAGCCATCCACGTAGTGACGTGACAAGGACGTGCGAATGCAATTTGCCAGTGGACTGAAACTCAAAGTGACGCCTGTCTCTAATCGACGGTCAGCAAAGACTGACTGACAGTCTCAAGTCCATCGATCAACTGCATCTGCTAGTTCATGGAAAGTACTCGATCCCTCCAGTGGACTAAACTGAAAATGATTAATACCCACGCCAAGCACTAGCCTCCACATCTATTGGAGAGTGAACAGTGAGATGCACACTCATTCTGAATTAGCTCAAACAATCAAACTTTTACTTATAAATACAGTACTACATATATGTATATGGAGGTGAGAAACAACTCGATCGATTGGGCTCTACAAACTACAAATGACCAGACCATCTTTGAAATAAAGTGCCTTAATTTAGCCTTTTGGACGCTACTGAAAACCGTACAAAACAAACTCCTGTCTCATTACTTGTCTTGCCGAGACTGACAAGTGGGTCGATATATAAGAGACTTCGCTTACTTGCAGTGTACTACAACAACTTACCATGACAAATTTGTTCATCATCACTTTTAATTGCATTCATCAGGTCGTCAATTATTGAGCACTTTTTTTTTTGAGAATTATCAATTATTGAGCACTGCACAGTTTCGTCGGATGTTCCCTTGGGCCCCCGTCTTGACCCCAATCCGGCCCATCTTCGTGATAGCCTCCACAAAGGCCCGTTCAAACGCCACACTACTCCCCGCCAACGTGTCCACAATGGGCCTGGACCTGGGGTCCGTGTACAACAGCTGGTCCGACGCCAGGAGGCCCATCCCGACCTGCAAATTCCGGAAGTACTGGTTGTCGAACACCCGCGGCGTCACCACGTCCATGGTCACTGCGATGCGCGGGTCCACGCCGTCGGGGCACCACGCCGCCAGCTTCTCCGCCAGGCTCCGGTTCAGCGTCAGGTCCGGCGCCGCCGCGCCACGGATCCGCGTGGTGAACGTGCCGCAGTGCGCGAACCCCACCGTGTGCCCGGCCGACAGCGCCACCATGTCCTCCCGGACAGCCCGTTGCGCGCGAACAGCGCGGTCAGCTGGTCCAGGTCGAACGTCGGCGGCGCCAGCTTCCGTTCACGCTGGTCGCCGCGTCGAGCTCAGCCCGTCGAGGCGGCCGAGCTCGACAGCGTACGACGGCCCGCCGGCCAGCGCGATGGCGTCGCGTGTGGCCATGGCCAGGATGTCGGCGCATGAGACGCGGTTCCGGCACCGCGGCACCGCGTCGACGGCCGCCTTGGCACGGATCACCGTGTCGAAGCCGTCGCCGGCAAGGGAGAGGTTGACGGGGTGATCCTTCTCCGCGGTGGAGTTGGGCGTGGAGGCCACCACCACCGAGGCGTCGCAGCCCTCGACGAAGCAGTCGTGGAAGAAGAGGTGCACCGTCGCGCCCACCGTGATGAACGTCTCCCGGTACTTCTTCGTTACCGCGTCGCGCACGATTGACTCCACGTTTGGGCACACGCTCGCGTAGTAGTTGCGCCGGAGCTGCTGCGCCGAGCAGACGGTGGCCGACATGGCCGCCAGCGCTGCCAGGAGCGCCACCGCCAAAAGCCTCAAGTTGGTGCAAGATACCATTGTTTGGTCGTAGTTCTTCTTCTTCAGTGTTAGTGTTACGGCGTGCGACCAAATGAAGTGGGCGGCGTGCGGCCAGCTGAGATCTATATATATACGTGCAGCTGGTGTGATGCAAGTGGTGCAGTGATCACGACGACATATGCCGCAGGCAAGCAGCAAGCAGCGTGCACCGGTGCAGTGACGGGAGGTTGAAGATAAAGCAGCAGCCCATCACCATATGTGTAGAGCCTAGAGATTGTGGCATTCATGCATGCCCATCATCTTGAGGTGGATGTAGTTTTCGATGGCACCAAGACTAGATCAAATGATATGGATGATGGATCAGAGGTGACAAGAGCACTATCTAGCTTATTGCACTCCATGACTCCACTGACACAATCACGAAGGTGCCTTTGGTGGAACACTAGAAATTGCAACCTCAGATTATAAATTACACAGCTTCTTTGCCAACATATAGAAAAGTTGAAGTAGTGCGCAGATTAGATCGACGTGGCATGAATATGGGATATGACAATTAGTTCTGTGGTTTTCCCACTCTTGCAAGTAGCACTAACTAGTTAAAGTGCTTTAACTTTATAAACATACTAGGTAAGCGTCCGTGCGTTGCTATGGGATAACTGTCATGAACCAAAATTGGGCCGCCACGAAAGTGGCTAATCGGGCCACGCGGCGAACCCCGGCCCAGGGAGGGGCCCGGGCGCGCGCGGGGGGGCCGGCGCCCCCCGCCGCCGCCGCCTCTCCCCGCGCTCTCTGAGTCCGAGTCTGCTTCTATCTTAAGTTAGAGTTATTTTAGGTAATTTTGGTGTGCAAGGGGCTATCTCATCTATAAGTGTCGGCGTTCCGAGAGCCTCGGGTGCCTCGGGTGCCGGCAATAAAGAATTTCTAGGCCGTGTGCCTCCTCCCCCAATGGCGTAGCGCAAGATGGATACGGACACGGTGGGTTTATCCTGGTTCAGGCCAACGGGGCCCTACGTCCAGCGGGTGGTGTCCTGCTCGTGTTACCTCGCGCTCAAAGGAGAGCTTGTAGTAGGGGTTACAAGCGGCGTGAGGGAGAGAAGCTGGTCTCAAGCCCCACGATCGTGGTAGTGGTGGTGGTGGTGGTTGACTGGCTGAATTTGCGATCGGTCGATCCCCCGCTAATGGGGCATTACTCCCCCTTTTATAGTAGGAAGAGGGAAATAATGTTTACATTTGTAGGTGCCTAGGTGGCTAACTCCCGAGGCTACACTTGTTGCATGTGCGCAGCCGAGGGTCGGTTGGCTTGGACGTCGCTTGATGAAGACACGCGTCCTGATCTCATTTCCCGGTGCGGCCCCGAGGGTCTGTGAGGCGTCCCTCACAGTCCGCATGGCGAGGGGCGGTCCCAGGAACGCCGGCTGTGGCGTGTCATGCGCCCGAGGGTCTGGCCCAACGTGGCGTCTTGGCGGTGTTTTTGGGAATGAACAGTGTTGTCCTGGTTTCCCGTGCTGGGCGGCGTAATACGTCACCGGCCCAGCTTTGTGTCCCATCAGTCGGATTGGGGAGCGATTTGGCGAGCCGATTTGGATCAGGCGTAATCGATGGCCCCGGTGCCTCGTCACTGCGCAACCGCATTAAATGCAGTTTCCCTTCCTCCAGCCGGAACCTCCCATGCCCGAGGGTCGGCGACCCTGGGTGAGACGGTTGGGCTACCTCGCCCGAGGATGGAGAGCTGGGTCTCCCTCGGACGAGGCGGAGATTTTGCGCCCGAGGGTGGTGAGCTAGGCCACCCTCGGGCGAGGCGGAGTCCATGCGCCCGAGGATGGAGAGCTGTGTCTCCCTCGGGCGAGGCGGGGTCTAAGCACCCGAGGATGGAGAGCTGGGTCTCCCTCGGGCGAGACGGAGATTGGGGTTGAGTCCGAGCCCTGGGTCGGTTGGTGATGACGTGGAGCGTTACGGTTCTCCGTCTTGTAAGGGTTCTTGACCTTGTCATTGTTGAGCGTAGCGAGCTCCATCTTGACCGTTTGGTCGTGGGAGATTCGTGGATGAAGACAAGCTCGGGTCAAAGACCCGGCTTGGAAATTAAGGCGAGAAACTACTCGGTGTCCTTCGTCGTGGTGACTCACTGTGGGCCGCTTGTGGGCGACTCGGCTTCATGTATGCGCCGTGGCTCTTTGGCCTGGTCTATCGCCCGTTGGGCCGTTCTTTGGAGCGGGATGGTGGCGGGCTGGGATTTACCGGGCCGATGGGCCGACGCCAGTTCGTTATTTGGAGAATGTCTCGGGGCCCAATATTTAGGTCCCCGGCGGTAGCCCCGAGCCCCGAGCGGTATGGACTCGCCCGGGGTTGTGCCATTCCCGTCGCCTTGGGTGTTTCTTCTCGGGGTGGTTCGTCTACAATGGGTGCTGCGAGCGCACCGCTGGGTGTAGCCCCCGGGGCCTCGAGGAATGGCGGATTCCTTCGAGGGTTTTTAAACCTCGCACGCCGGGCAAGGCCAAAACAGCTCTATTTTGCGCTTGTTTGTGCGGAGTCTGTTCGTTTTTGCGTGGGCGGCCCGAGGCCCGCGCTTATGTGTGCAAGGTCATCCCAGGCTTCCTCGACTTTGATTATACGCTCCTCGTCGCCCTCCCGAGAGGGAGGAGGAGGGGGAGACACACCTCGGTGCCCCGGAAGCCGACCATGGTGTGTTCCGTTTGAACGTTGTAACGGGTCGGGTTTAAGTGGGGTGCCCGTGCCCTCGCCGAGCAAGGGTCGACTATGTGATCTAGGATTCACCCCATGAGAACCTACGGACCGTTTAGCAGATCCCGGGGTTTGACAGGTCAACCCCCGAGGGTCTGTAAGCCTCCCACGGATGGGACATCTCTATAAACAAGACCCGCGGGTCTTAAACACGATCAGAAATCCCGAGCCCCCGAGGGGGCTCGGGTATAGCCGGTTGTGCATTTCCATCCTGTCCCTGGTTCGGGTTATCCTGAGGCGACTGTAGAAACCCCGTGGGGGCCCAGCCTGGCAACCTCTGGAACGTAAAGTGCACGTTGACGTGCATCAGCCCGAGGCTCGACTGGTCCTCGCCGGGGGCGAGAACCGCCATCGGACTGACTTTTTTGCCCCTTAGGGCTCGGGCGCCTGCTGGATATGGACGTCCGGACGATTTTGCCCCTGAGTGGAAGACGAGGTGTCTCCTTGCCGCGCTCGAGGCGGCGTGACGATTCCAGTCCGATGGGACGTGGCCCTGTGGCTCTCGTCAGGGGTGGTAATCGAGAGCACCGTCGAGGTGCATTAATGCTCTTGATTGACGGCTCTGCGGCGCGGCTAAGCCGTCGGATGAGCGGTTCCCGTTCCATCGTGGGCCGTCCATTCCAGGCGTCGGTTCGTTTGCCCAGGCGGGCGGTTCGCCTTCCCTTCCCTATAAATTCGAGTCACGGCGGCGGCGCATGGTTGCTCCTTTGTTCTTGCTATCGCCTCCTTGCCTTCTTGCCGCGGCAATTAGGAAATAGAGAGAAGGATAAGGAGAGATTGAGGGAGAGATCCACTTGCCTCGTGCTCGTGCGGTGTGGTGTTGCCGGGCGGTCACCGTTCCTCGTTCTCCCGTCTATCCATGGCGCAATCCGGTGGCGGCGACAATGTGCGGGAGGTGCTTGACGCCGAGCCGTGGCCAAGAACGTCGGCGACGGAGGATAAGCCGGACTGGTTGAGGAGGGGCTCCTTCGTCCCGTGCACCGACGCCGAGCGGCCGGAGTGGGTAGTCCCGGATTGGGCCGAGGAGGAGCCTAACCCTCCTGATGGCTACGTAGAGAGCCTTATCGATCTTCACCGGCGCGGGTTCGGGATGCCGGCGGGCCGGTTCATTCGCGCGATCCTCCATTACTACGACATTGAGCTTCACCATCTGCCCCCGAACTCGGTCTCCCAGGCCGCCATCTTCGTCGCCCTCTGTGAGGGATTCCTGGGGATCGAGCCGCATTGGGACCTTTGGTTGTGGTTCTTTAAGGCGGACATCACCACTGCTTCGGTGGCGAGGGGTGCGCCATGGAGGGCGTTGCGCGTCGGTGGTTGCGCGCTCCAAGTCCGATCGGAGCAGACGAGGCTGAGCCGAGCTGATGGGTACATCCTTTCCAAGCTCACCTCCTCCAACAAAGGGTGGCGGGGACCGGTGGTTCTACCTCCGTAATGACGGAATGAGCTTCCAGCGCGTACACCGGGGCGCGTTCTCAAGCGGCGTCCGAGAAGTGGTTCCCGGGTCCTCCCTCGGCGGTTCAGCCCCGGCCGAGGGCCCGAGGCGCGGTGATGCGGTTCGAGAAGAGGGCGTGAACGCGGCGGCCGTGGTTGTTGCTTTTCATCGGCGTCGGGTGTTGCCATTGATGGCTCGCCATTTGTGCATGTACCGATGACCTCCTCGGTTGCGGTCTTGAGGAGTCTCGGATGTCGCCCCTTCGCTTCCACCGATGGCCCGGCCAAGAGGGTGAAGGAGGCATTGGGGTCCAATGCCCCGACCGAGATCCCGAGGATCCCTATGCGCCCTCCGTGGGTACATCTCCTTGGTAAGTGCCTTTTGGTTTCAGCGTTCTTGTATTGTCTTATTGCCGCCATGCTCCCGCCGCGGTGGTTCTTATTCCATCTTCTTGCAGGGTCGTTTGAACTATCACGACTCCCCCCTGCCCGTGCCCGATCTAGATGCCGCTAGGCGTGCGCTTCGGAATGAGCGGGAGAGAGCACGGCGTTGAAGAAGGAGGAGAAGAAGAAGAGGAATGTGGCTCGCGCCAACCGCCGAGCCGAGCAGCCCGAGGCGGGGCGGTCGCTCGATACCTCGACCACCGAGGAGGACGAGGATGAGGAGGAGGACGAGTTCATCGTGAACTCGTCGGATGATGATCGGGAGGCTCGTCGGGCCCGAGCCCTGGGGTTGCCGACCTACTCGGGGGTTTCGCTATGAGCCCGAGGCGTCTGAGGAGGCTGGGACTAGCGCCCCTGTGGTCCTTCCGGCCAAAGGCCTCAGGGACCACCGGGTGGTCCCGAGGTTTTACCCGACGTGGGTACCTCGGTGCCGCAAGGTGCGGCTCGGAGGGAAGAGCCGACGCTTCCCGATGTGGGTGCCGGCGCCGCAAGGTGCGGTTCGGGGGTGAAGAGCCGGTGACGCCCGTCGAACCGGCTCCCGTGGCGTCGGAAGCCGTGGAGGAGACGGCCCGTGAGTCAAGTCGACGCCCGGGTCGCAGCCTTCCCGCGCCCGCCGGCTCCGCCCCAAGGCGATCCCTCGGGCCTCGTGAGTCCCTTTGTGCTCGCGCAGTTGCTTCTCTTCTTGTATCTTTTGGCTTCTTTTCGATGTGTTCTTGGCTTCGGGAAGCGGGGGCCCTCACTCGACCTTGCACCCTAAGAAGGCCCCGAAGGCGGTCGGCGAGGCCTCGGCCGGGCCCGAGTCCGGGTCGTCCCATCAAGACATCGTCCGTCTGCGTCGGGGCCCCGTGTGGTGTTGCCTCTCCCGGGAGGCGTTAGCCCCGAGCCTCGGGAGGGATCGGGCCCGAGCCGGGCGGCCGAGACTTCCTCCCGAGGTGGGGCAAGCCCATGGAGGTGATGGCGGGTCGTCCACCCGGCCGATGGCGATCGACTTGGAGGGCCCGACGGGGCTGCGTGTGACACCAGCCCGGCGCTGAGCCCTCGGGGCTGTTTGAGAGGACTCATGACGAGGCCGCCCCTCCCGAGGAGCCAAGCTCCTTTGTCCAGGAGTTTTCTTAGGAGGAGCCCTTCGAGGCGGCGGAGACGCAAAGGCCCCCGCTGCGCGCCGGCTCCCTGCGGGTCCAGGGCTCATGAGGAGTACAATCCCGACTTCCGTTGCTTCATGCGCCCGGACTAGACGCGGTCCTTGGTGGGGCGTCGTCTTCGGCGATGGTGAGGCAGTGCCCGTGGTTAGCATGAAAGGGCCCTTGGACTTCTATTGGTCCGGGTTCCCGAGCTGCGGGAGTTGCCGGTGGAGGCGATATTCCCGAGGAGCCGTCCAGGGGCGGTCCTCCCCCTGACCTTGGGTGATGCGCCCGGGGTCCGGCCGCCGTGGTGATCGGCGACCGTCCCGAAGTCCCGGGCGTGGAGGGCTCATGAGCGAGATCCGCCCGATGGGCATGACAGACCTTTGTGAAGATCGGCGACGCAATAACCCGACGCCTTGTCGAGGCCGACGCGGTGAGTGTCTTGGCTGTTATTTCTTGCTGCATTTTCTTTGTGCATGCGTCGTAATCCGCGGTGTCCCCGTTGCGAGCCTCCGACAAATTTGCCAAGGAGAAGTCCGAGCTCCTTCGCCGAACGCCCTGAACCGGAACGCCCTTTGGGCGACGCGGGTGAAGCCGATCCGAGCCCAGGCGAGACGTCCCGGCTTCTTTGCTCGCCGAGGAGAGGGAGTCTCGGCGACGGGGCTCCGGCGGCGAGAGCTCATCAAGGCCAGGTCCGAGGCCGACAAGCCGGGCGGCCGAAATGGCTCTGATGAGCCAAGATTTTGAGGACGCTCGGAAGCGATCCCTCCAGGCCCCTCGGGGAGGCCAATGACGAAGCGGGACAAATCCCGGAGGAGGCGAGGAAGTAGGCGGAGATGTGCGACGCCTTGAACGCCCGCGCATCGGGAGCCGGTGTCCGAGGGGGAAACCCTTAGAAAGGAGAAGGACCAGCTCCAAAGGTCGCCGCGGATGAGCATGGCGTGATGTTTGGGTTGGCGGTGACCGCCAAGGTACGTCTTCTCCCCTCGTAAGTTCCACCGTCTTTGATCCTTCGTCTTTGCTGATCGTGACACCTCTTAAGCCATGTTTTTATGTGTCAATTAAATACATAATAAAGGTATAAAAAGAATAGAAGGCATAGAATAGGTGTTATAATCGATAAAGTTCCACGAGTTTTGGTGATTTATATCTTTTCGGGGACTTAACAGAAAATATCGGGAAATTGAGAGAAAACCCCCATATAATAAGAAGATTTACGAGAGAAGACTTTCGATCCGAAAAGTGAACTAAAACATTCTAGAAGACACCGAAGACACGGGAAAAGACCGGAGGCGGGGGTCCACCACGGCCGGGCGCCCGCTAGGGTCTACAGGCGGCGCCGCCGTGGGTCCCACCGGTCGGCCTCTCCCTCTTATGTCGGTTCACCACCGACCTTGTGGTTGCATCTACGCTGTTATTGAAGTCGGTTTGATCCAAGGGCCAGCATTCATCCGCGGGACTATATAAGGAGGGTCCTACCTCCGGCCTTAGGCATGAAAATCATTATTCATCGACTTCATTTCGATCATAGCTAGAGCCATACCTTTCTAATTAGAAGAGCTAGATCAAGTTGAGAGAGATTAGTAGAAAGTTGAGAGATAGATCAAAAGAACTTGATTAGAGTTCTAGATCCGTTCTTGAGAGATAATTAGAAGAGTTGAGGAGAAGTAAGGAGAAGTACCGGATCCATCGGTGACTCTCTACGCTTGTACCTCACGGGATCAAAGGCTTCATTGCACTTGATCTTGAGACTTCTTTGGTGGATCAACCTTATAGTTTAGTAAGTTCACTTATTTATATTTCTTTTGGTTTATGACTCATTAGAGTACTTTGATTCTTGTCACTCTTGAATTGAAGTTGTTACTTCTAGTGTAGACGTGGTGTCTATACTAGATAACTCATAATTGCTCCCTACTTGCCGGATAGTGGTAGATCGTGGTAGTGACAATTACCATTGAGTCCTTTGTATTCCACATCCCGTAGATAGGATTCGTAGGATCTCGAGTGCTTGGGAGATAGTAAGTTTCGCCCTTACCTTCTCTTGAGTACGATCCCCATTAAAGAATATCTATAAGCCTTACAAGAGTATAAGCTAGACGACCATAGAATTCTTCTCACCTTTTATCCGAACTCCCGTTCCTTTCTATTATCTCGAGGATTAGTTTCTTGCCTCAAGATTCCCACACCATTCTCCCCCCTGTGGATTCGATATTTAAACCCCCGGGTGAAGTGCTCATCATTTACGTTAAACTACTGCGCAGACTATACAAATTTATAAATAATTCTGTAGGATAACTTTTACCAACAAGCATTTTAAGGCGCCGTTCTTGGGGAGAACGGTTTCTTGATTATCCGAGCTAAACTAAATCTTGTATCATATCATTAGTTTAGATTTTCCTTTTTATTTTATCTTATCTTATCATTATCCAAATGGATACTACCCCTCTTTACAAAAATTTAGCACCCAATGGGCAAGCTTGTAGACCTGTACTATCATCCGAACCTATTCAAGCTAGATCCTATGAGTTTCACCCTAGGTTGATAGAGATGGTCCAAAACCATACTTTCTCTAGAGAATTAGACGAAAATCCTTTTATTCATCTCCAAACTTTTGAGGAGACATGTAAATGTCTACATATTGAAGGCATGTCCCCTAAAACAATCCTTTGGACGCTCTTTCCATTCTCTTTGAAAGGAAAAGCTCGCCAATGGTACAATAGAAATAGAGAAAGAATGGGTGGCAATTGGGAAACTTGTTTAATCGAATTTTATGCTGATTTCTTTCCCATGTCAAAACTAGTTAACTTTAGGCTCTCAATCCTATCCTCAAAACAAAATCATGATGAATCATTGAGTACCTATTGGGAACGATATGATCTTCTTTCTAAATCCGACCAAATCTCGCCATACCGGACCATGTTCTAATTCAACACTTTTATATTGGTCTGAATAGAAAATCAAGAAAATATCTTAATACTTTTTTTGCGAATGGATCTTTCATTCACCTTTCACCCCTGAATGCATTGCTATCCTAAACAAAATAGTGGAGAACAAGGAGGATGATCCAAGCTACGGGAAAAATCTTTACAAATAGAAGAAATAATAGAAGATGAGAGATTAGTCGAATCCAATTCTATTCCAAATCCTTTACCACATCCAAATAATCCAGAACCTTTAGAAGAACCGGAGGTTACTTCAATCTCGACTTCTTAAATGATATCGAGGATGATCTCTTTACAGTTATGGAAATACCTCGAAATATCAATTTAAATCTCGAGAAGAATAGATCATCACAATCTTATCCTATAGATTCTTCTGATTTAACACATTTGAAAGGAACTACGAGAAGAACTTGTCTCAATCATTAGTAGTGAATGGACGAAGAATCGAGCTTTCCTCGATGTGATCCGTTTGGATTCACCTTCACGTATCTATTTGTCGCCAAATTGATAAAGATCCATTTGATGCTCTTTATAATCCTATAGTGGGGGATAAACATCATGGCATTATCCTTTGTTCAAGATCTTCTCAAAAATATGCCATTGAGTCCCACTACAAAATTACTTTTAACACCTTCGAGGACAAGTTATTCGAGTTCAGAATTCTTTTTATGTCTTACCAATCAAGGTGAATAACATCATGGTACATCTTAGTTTCTATATCTTTGATATCATGGAGTTTGACCTCACTGATAGGACAACCAATAGAAAAGCTTACTTTTAAAGGACAATTCGAGATTTAGATTTTCAAATAGACAAAGATCTTCAAATCTCATTACCTATCATCCAAGCTATTCATGTTAAATCCGAGTCTTGTCCGTAACCGCATCCTATGGTGGAAGTTAAAGAGGCTACCGTAGAATATTTCGTGGAATCCAATCAAGAAGATGATTCAGAATTTTTTATTGAAGAAGAGGATGAAAATCCTACTACTTCAACCTTTAGATGAATTTGAGAATCCACCGAGACCTCCTATTGAACTTAAACCTTTACCACCAGGCCTCACTTATGCTTTCCTAAATCAAGATTCGAGTCTCCAAAGTGATCATAAATGATAAACTTACACCGATCGGACTCTCAGTGATAACTATCTTAGAAAAACACCGCTCGGCCTTAGGCTACGCACTCGATGATTTAAAAGGAATTAGTCCTGCTCTTTGCACTCATCGTATTCCTATAGATCCAGATATACCCCCATCTATAGAACCCCAAAGAAGACTGAATAATGCGATGAGAGATGTAGTTAAGAAGGAAGTTCTTAAATTATTACACGCCGGGATTATCTATCCTGTGCCACATAGTGAGTGGGTAAGCCCTGTTCAAGTTGTGCCTAAGAAGGGAGGCATGACAGTTGTTAAGAATGATAAGAATGAATTGATTCCTCAAAGAACTGTTACAGGATGGAGAATGTGCATAGATTATAGAAAATTAAATAAAGTCACAAGGAAAGATCATTTTCCTTTGCGTTTCATTGATGAAATGTTAGAACGTTTGGCAAAGCATTCTTACTTTTGTTTCCTTGATGGATATTCTGGATATCACCAAATTCCAATCCACCTAGTGATCAAAGCAAAACCACTTTTACATGCCCATATGGAACCTATGCTTATAGAAGAATGTCTTTTGGGTTATGTAATGCACTGCGTCTTTTTAAAGATGTATGATGTCTATATTTTCTGAAATGATTGAAGAGATTATGGAAGTTTTCATGGATGATTTTTACGTATATGGAAAAACTTTTGATGATTGTCTAGAAAACTTAGATAGAGTTTTGCAAAGATGTGAGGAAAAGCACTTAGTCCTTAATTAGGAAAAATGTCATTTTATGGTTAGAGAAGGAATAGTGCTTGGTCATCTTATTTCAGAAAGGGGAATAGAGGTTGATAAAGCAAAAATAGAAGTTATAGAACAGTTACCTCCCCCTGTGAATGTTAAAGGGATAAGAAGTTTTCTAGGCCATGCTGGTTTTTATCGTAGATTTATAAAAGATTTTTCACATATTGCTAGACCACTTACCAGCTTGTTAGCCAAAGATGTTCCCTTTGTTTTTGATGATGCTTGTCTTAAAGCTTTTGAAAGATTGAAAAAGGCTCTTATTTCTGCACCAATTATTCAACCCCCTGATTGGTCTTTGCCTTTTGAAATTATGTGTGATGCAAGTGATTATGCTGTGGGGGCAGTGTTAGGACAAACTAAAGACAAGAAACATCATGCTATTGCTTATGCTAGTAAAACTTTGACCGGACCACAACTTAATTATGCTACTACTGAAAAAGAGTTGCTAGCGAGTTGTTTATGCTATAGATAAATTTAGATCTTACTTGGTAGGAGCTAAAGTGATTGTTTACACTTGATCATGCTTTGCTTTGAAATATTTGCTCACCAAGAAAGATGCTAAACCACGTTTAATAAGATGGATTTTGTTACTCCAAGAATTTGATTTAGAAATTAAAGATAAGAAAGGAGTAGAGAATTCTGTTGCGATCATTTATCTAGAATGCAATTTGAGAAACCAAATGAATTGCCTATTAATGACTCACTCGGGGGGCGATATGTTTTTATCGGATAACCCATACCGATCCCCGGTATGCGAGATCTTGTTAATTTTATGGTTGCGGGGATATGTAGCACCAAGGGCGCATAAGAAGAAGCTTATTTATGAAAGTCGTCACCACTTATGGGATGATCCATACCTCTTCAGAGTATGTGCTGATGGCCTACTCAGAAGATGTGTGTCAACAGAAGAAGGATTTCAAATTATTGAAAGATGTCACTCATCACCATATGGAGGTCATTATGGGGCATTCGAGAACACATGCAAAGATTTGGCAAGCAGATTTTTTTTCACGGCCTACCATGTATCAAGACACAAAAGATTTCATCCGAAGATGTGGAGCTTGTCGGAGGCACGGGAATATAAATGCAAGAGATGCTATGCCTCTAACAACCAATCTCCGATTGAGCTCTTTGATGTCCGGGGAATTGATTACATGGGACCATTCCCAAAATCTGAAATTATGAATATATCCTAGTAGCAAAGGGACTATGTTTCAAAATGGGTAGAAGCTTTGCCATGCAAGAATGCGAGATGGTAGAAGTTCAATCAAGATGTTTGAAGAAACTATATTCCCAAGGTTTGGAGTACCTCGGATGGTAATTAGTGACGGAGGAAGCCACTTCATTGATAAAAGTTCCGACAATATTTATTGAAGCATGGAATTCGTCACAATATTGCTACTGACTTACCACCCTCAAACAAGTGGTCAAGCGAGAGACTTCAAATAAACGAGATCAAGAATATTTTGCGAGAAAAACAGGTTGAAGAAATGGGAACTAAATGGAAGGATAGACTTCCGTAAGCACTATGGGCATACAGACAGGCGTACAAGACACCAATTGGAATGACACCTTATCAACTTGTTTATGGAAAGACACATCACTTGCCCGTAGAGCTTGAGTTTAAAGCTCACCGGGCAATCAAGAGATGGAATATGAATCTCGATCTTTGCGGGAGTTCGAGAGAAAAATGCAATTATCGAATTGGAGGAATGGAGAGAGAAAGCTTATCATAATGCCAAGATTTATAAAGAAAGAACCAAGAGATGGCATGACAAGAAGATAAAGATAAAAACTTTCACCCGAGGAGATCGGGTAGTAAATTCATCATCACATGGAGCAATCACTCTACAAGACTCCGAAGAATAATAAAAAGACAAGTGTGGGGGAGACGGTGCGAACAACCGAACAACGAAATCGAACACGAAAAGTGAAGCAAAACAACAAACAATGAACGATGATCCAACACGGCGAAAGATCGAGCCACGAGCAAATAGCGAGCTGCGGCGGCCGCCGGGACATCACTCGGCGGCCGCAAGCCATCTCCTCCTCGCCTTCAGATTTCTTCACCCCTCGGTTTGATCTCGATCTCGCTTTAGTTCGTGTTTTGATTTACTGTTCAATCGGTTTTGAAGCTCTTCTTTGTTTTGCTAAATAAATGAAGAAGAATAAAATAAATTGATATGTTTTGTTTTAAAGATAAGTTTACATAATGTTTTTTTACATAATTAGAATAAGTTTTTACTAAAATAATAAGATGCTATAAGATCCAAGTTGTTTAAGTTGTTGTGAAATTTGAGATAGAAGTTTGATGAGAGCTTAATTCTTGATATCTTTTTTACTGGAGAATTTATTTCAAAATATTAAAATTAATAGCTTTACTTCATCTCTCGTGATTGATGTTATATCCTATTACAGCCATATTATGTTAAACCAGCAGTAAGTTATTTGCTTTGTGTTGAGCTTTGTCCAGATTTTTGTGACTCAAGTTGAGAAACTTGTCTTAAGATCAAGAAACACGTACACTTGTTTTTATTTATTTATATGCTCAGTTGTTGATCTCTCTACAAACAATAAATAGTTTTTGTACAGCAAGGCATGGGCTATGCAAAAATAGTATATAAAAAAAAAAAGAGAGAGAGAAAAAAAAAAAGAAAAAGGAAGATAAAAATGGACAAAAGTCCTACGGGCGAGTAGAGCCTACCTCCCTAAAAAGAGATGAAAAATGAACAAGTGTTCGAGGGCGAGAAGAGCCCACATCTCTAAAAAATAAAGATGAATAATGGACAAGTGTCCGAGGGTCGATAGAACCCACATCTTTATAAGAGAGGAAATAATAGACAAAAGTCCGGGGCCGCCAGAGTCCACCTCTCTAAAAAAAAAAAAAGAAAATAAAGATAGCCCATGATCTTGTTTACAAAAAAATATTTATTCTAAAAAGAGAAATAAAAAAGAAAGAGCATAGTAGAATTAGCATACACAATGCACATCTTGGTCTTAGATAATGTTTTTCCTTGATTACAATCTTTGATATTGCGTATACATGCAAAGTAAATATGCTATATATTATTCAATCCTCGAAACCCCAGATACAACTTTATTAATATATATATATTTTTTTATATATGCTGTGTGAGGATCCAAAAAATACTACATATATATACATCATTGAGTGATGTGAGAGTATCACAGAAGAAAGAAAGTAAGCTATGTTTTCTTTTCAAAAGTCATTGCAAAAGCTCCAAATTGAATTGATTGAAAGAATAAAGTACTCCGATATTGATCTGTGTTGTTTCTCAATCACTTAAAAGTTCTTGGCATAATAAAATAAAATGTGATTATAATTTTTCTATACTTGCTTGCTTGTCTCTTTGTTTTGTTTTAACCATCCTTTTATCGAGACGAGTAAAAGCCTAAGTGTGGGGGAGCTTGTTGACACCTCTTAAGCCATGTTTTTATGTGTCAATTAAATACATAATAAAGGTATAAAAAGAATAGAAGGCATAGAATAGGTGTTATAATTGATAAAGTTCTACGAGTTTTGGTGATTTATATCTTTTTCGGGGACTTAACAGGAAAATACCAGGAAATTGAGAGAAAACCCCCCCCATATAATAAGAAGATTTACCGTGAGAAGACTTTCGATCCGAAAAGTGAACTAAAACATTCTAGAAGACACCGTAAGACACGGGAAAAGACCCGACAGTGGGGTCCACCACGGCCCGGCGCCCGCCGAGTCCCTGCGGCGGCCGCCCGTGGGTCCCACCTGTCGGCCTCTCCCTCTTATGTCGGTTCACCACCGACCCTGTGGTTGAATCTACGCCGTTATTGAAGTCGGTTTGATCCAAGGGCCAGCATTCATCCACCAGGACTATATAAGGAGGGTCCTACCTCTAGCCTTAGGCATGAAAATCATTATTCATCGGACTCGGCTCGATCATAGCTAGAGCCATACCTTTCTAATTAGAAGAGCTAGATCAAGTTGAGAGAGATTAGTAGAAAGTTGAGAGATAGATCAAAGAACTTGATTAGAGTTCTAGATCTGTTCTTGAGAGATAATTAGAAGAGTTGAGGAGAAGTAAGGAGAAGTACCGGATCCGCTCGGTGACTCTCTACGCTTGTACCTCCGGGATCAAAGGCTTCATTGCACTTGATCTTGAGACTTCTTTGGTGGATCAACCTTATAGTTGAGTAAGTTCACTTATTTATATTTCTTTTGGTTTATGACTCATTAGAGTACTTTGATTCTTGTCGCTCTTGAATTGAAGTTGTTACTTCTAGTGTAGACGTGGTGTCTATACTAGATAACTCATAATTGCTCCCTACTTGCCGGATAGTGGTAGATCGTGGTAGTGACAGTACCATTGAGTCCTTTGTATTCCACATCCCGTAGATAGGATTAAGTAGGATCTGAGTCTTTGGGAGATAGTAAGTTTCGCCCTTACCTTCTCTTGAGTACGATCCCCATTAAAGAATATCTATAAGCCTTACAAGAGTATAAGCTAGACAGCCATAGAATTCTTCTCACCTTTTATCCGAACTCCGCTCCTTTCTATTATCTCGGGGATTAGTTTCTTGCCTCAAGTATTCCCACACCATTCTCCCCGTGGATTCGATATTTAAACCCCCGGGGTGAAGTGCTCATCGTTTCGTTCGCTTGCGAGACTATACAAATTTATAAATAATTCTGTAGGATAACTTTTACCAACAAGCATTTAAAAGCGCCGTTCTTGGGAGAACGGTTTGTTGATTATCCGAGCTAAACTAAATCTTGTATCATATCATTAGTTTAGATTTTCCTTTTATTTTATCTTATCTTATCATTATCCAAATGGATACTACCCCTCTTTACAAAAATTTAGCACCCAATGGGCAAGCTTGTAGACCTGTACTATCATCCGAACCTATTCAAGCTAGATCCTATGAGTTTCACCCAGGTTGATAGAGATGGTCCAAAACCATACTTTCTCTAGAGAATTAGACGAAAATCCTTTTATTCATCTCCAAACTTTTGAGGAGACATGTAAATGTCTACATATTGAAGGCATGTCCCCTAAAAACAATCCTTTGGACGCTCTTTCCATTCTCTTTGAAAGGAAAAGCTCGCCAATGGTACAATAGAAATAGAGAAAGAATGGGCGGCAATTGGGAAACTTGTTTAACTGAATTTTATGCTGATTTCTTTCCCATGTCAAAACTAGTTAACTTTAGGCTCTCAATCCTATCCTCAAAACAAAATCATGATGAATCATTGAGTACCTATTGGGAACGATATGATCTTCTTTCTAAATCCGACCAAATCTCGCCATACCGCACCATGTTCTAATTCAACACTTTTATATTGGTCTGAATAGAAAATCAAGAAAATATCTTAATACTTTTGCGAATGGATCTTTCATTCACCTTTCACCCCCTGAATGCATTGCTATCCTAAACAAAATAGTGGAGAACAAGGAGGATGATCCAACCTGCGGGAAAATCTTTACAAATAGAAGAAATAATAGAAGATGAGAGATTAGCTGAATCCAATTCTATTCCAAATCCTTTACCACATCCAAATAATCCGAGAACCTTTAGAAGAACCAGAGGTTACTTCAATCTCGACTTCTTAAATGATATCGAGGATGATCTCTTTACAGATTATGGAAATACCTCGAAATATCAATTTAAATCTCAAAGAATAGATCATCACAATCTTATCCTATAGATTCTTCTGATTTAACACATTTGAAAGGAACTACGAAGAACTTGTCTCAATCATTAGTAGTGAATGGACAGTAAGAATCGAGCTTTCCTCCGATGTGATCCGTTTGGATTCACCTTACGTACCTATTTGCCGCCAAATTGATAAAGATCCATTTGATGCTCTTTATAATCCTATAGTGGGGATAAACATCATGGCATTATCCTTTGTTCAAGATCTTCTCAAAAATATGCCATTGAGTCCCACTACAAAATTACTTTTAACACCTTCGTGACAAGTTATTCGAGTTCGAGAATTCTTTATGTCTTACCAATCAAGGTGAATAACATCATGGTACATCTTAGTTTCTATATCTTTGATATCATGGAGTTTGACCTCACGATAGGACAACCAATAGAAAAGCTTACTTTTAAAGGACAATTCGGAGATTTAGATTTTCAAATAGACAAAGATCTTCAAATCTCATTACCTATCATCCAAGCTATTCATGTTAAATCCGAGTCTTGTCCGAACCAGATCCTATGGTGGAAGTTAAAGAGGCTACCGTAGAATATTTCGTGGAATCCAATCAAGAAGATGATTCGAATTTTTTATTGAAGAAGAGGATGAAAATCCTACTACTTGAGAACCTTTAGATGAATTTGAGAATCCACCGAGACCTCCTATTGAACTTAAACCTTTACCACCAGGCCTCACTTATGCTTTCCTAAATCAAGATTCAGAGTCTCCAAAGATCATAAATGATAAACTTACACCGCATCGGACTCTCGGTGATAACTATCTTAGAAAAACACCGCTCGGCCTTTAGGCTACGCACTCGATGATTTAAAAGGAATTAGTCCTGCTCTTTGCACTCATCGTATTCCTATAGATCCGAGATATACCCCCATCTATAGAACCCCAAAGAAGACTGAATAATGCGATGAGAGATGTAGTTAAGAAGGAAGTTCTTAAATTATTACACGGGATTATCTATCCCGTGCCACATAGTGAGTGGGTAAGCCCTGTTCAAGTTGTGCCTAAGAAGGGAGGCATGACAGTTGTTAAGAATGATAAGAATGAATTGATTCCTCAAAGAACTGTTACAGGATGGAGAATGTGCATAGATTATAGAAAATTAAATAAAGTCACAAGGAAAGATCATTTTCCTTTGCGTTTCATTGATGAAATGTTAGAACGTTTGGCAAAGCATTCTTACTTTTGTTTCCTTGATGGATATTCGGATATCACCAAATTCCAATCCACCCTAGTGATCAAAGCAAAACCACTTTTACATGCCCATATGGAACCTATGCTTATAGAAGAATGTCTTTTTTGGGTTATGTAATGCACCAACGTCTTTTCAAAGATGTATGATGTCTATATTTTCTGAAATGATTGAAGAGATTATGGAAGTTTTCATGGATGATTTTTCTGTATATGGAAAAACTTTTGATGATTGTCTAGAAAACTTAGATAGAGTTTTGCAAAGATGTGAGGAAAAGCACTTAGTCCTTAATTAGGAAAAATGTCATTTTATGGTTAGAGAAGGAATAGTGCTTGGTCATCTTATTTCAAAAGGGGAATAGAGGTTGATAAAGCAAAAATAGAAGTTATAGAACAGTTACCTCCCCTCGTGAATGTTAAAGGGATAAGAAGTTTTCTAGGCCATCTTTGGTTTTTATCGTAGATTTATAAAAGATTTTTCACATATTGCTAGACCACTTACCAAATTGTTAGCCAAAGATGTTCCCTTTGTTTTTGATGATGCTTGTCTTAAAGCTTTTGAAAGATTGAAAAAGGCTCTTATTTCTCGCACCAATTATTCAACCCCCGATTGGTCTTTGCCTTTTGAAATTATGTGTGATGCAAGTGATTATCTTTGTGGGGCGCAGTGTTAGGACAAACTAAAGACAAGAAACATCATGCTATTGCTTATGCTAGTAAAACTTTGACCGGACCACAACTTAATTATGCTACTACTGAAAAAGAGTTGCTAGCGATTGTTTATGCTATAGATAAATTTAGATCTTACTTGGTAGGAGCTAAAGTGATTGTTTACACCGATCATCTTTGCTTTGAAATATTTGCTCACCAAGAAAGATGCTAAACCACGTTTAATAAGATGGATTTTGTTACTCCAAGAATTTGATTTAGAAATTAAAGATAAGAAAGGAGTAGAGAATTCATTGTTGATCATTTATCTAGAATGCAATTTGAGAAATCAAATGAATTGCCTATTAATGACTCACTCGGGGGGGCGATATGTTTTATCGGATAACCCATACCGATCCCCGGTATGCGAGATCTTGTTAATTTTATGGTTGCGGGATATGTAGCACCAAGGGCGCATAAGAAGAAGCTTATTTATGAAAGTCGTCACCACTTATGGGATGATCCATACCTCTTCGAGTATGTGCTGATGGCCTACTCGTAAGATGTGTGTCAACGTAAGAAGGATTTCAAATTATTGAAAGATGTCACTCATCACCATATGGAGGTCATTATGGGGCATTCAGAACACATGCAAAGATTTGGCAAGCAGGATTTTTTTCGGCCTACCATGTATCAAGACACAAAAGATTTCATCCGAAGATGTGGAGCTTGTCGAGGCACGGGAATATAAATGCAAGAGATGCTATGCCTCTAACAACCAATCTCCGTTTGAGCTCTTTGATGTCTGGGGAATTGATTACATGGGACCATTCCCAAAATCTGGAAATTATGAATATATCCTAGTAGCAGTGGACTATGTTTCAAAATGGGTAGAAGCTTTGCCATGCAAGAATGCAGATGGTAGAAGTTCAATCAAGATGTTTGAAGAAACTATATTCCCAAGGTTTGGAGTACCTCGGATGGTAATTAGTGACGGAGGAAGCCACTTCATTGATAAAAAGTTCCGACAATATTTATTGAAGCATGGAATTCGTCACAATATTGCTACACTTACCACCCTCAAACAAGTGGTCAAGCGAGACTTCAAATAAAATGGATCAAGAATATTTTGCGAGAAAAAAAGAGTTGAAGAAATGGGAACTAAATGGAAGGATAGACTTCGTAGCACTATGGGCATACAGGACAGCGTACAAGACACCAATTGGAATGACACCTTATCAACTTGTTTATGGAAAGACCTGTCACTTGCCTGTAGAGCTTGAGTTTAAAGCTCACTGGGCAATCAAGAGATGGAATATGAATCTCGATGCTTGCGGGGAGTTCGAGAGAAAAATGCAATTATCGAATTGGAGGAATGGAGAGAGAAAGCTTATCATAATGCCAAGATTTATAAAGAAAGAACCAAGAGATGGCATGACAAGAAGATAAAGATAAAAACTTTCACTCCAGGAGATCAGGTAGTAAATTCATCATCACATGGAGCAATCACTCTACAAGACTCAAGAAGAATAAAAAAAAGACAAGTGTGGGGAGACGGTGCGAACAACCGGAACAAAACGGCCCCGAACCCGAAAAGTGAAGCAAAACAACGAATGTAAGCGATGATCCAACACGACGAAGATCGAGCCACGAGCAGCGAGCTGGCGGCCGCCGAGGACATCAGCGGCGACCGCCAGCCATCTCCTCCCTCGCCTTCAGATTTCTTCACCCCTCGGTTTGATCTCTCGATCTCTGCTTTAGTTCGTGTTTTTGATTTACGTTACAATCGGTTTCAAGCTCTTACTGTTTTGCTAAATAAATGAAGAAGAATAAAATAAATTGATATGTTTTGTTTTAAAGATAAGTTTACATAATGTTTTTTTTTACATAATTAGAATAAGTTTTTACTAAAATAATAAGATGCTATAAGATCCAAGTTGTTTAAGTTGTTGTGAAATTTGAGATAGAAGTTTGATGAGAGCTTAATTCTTGATATCTTTTTCTCGCTGGAGAATTTATTTCAAAATATTAAAATTAATAGCTTTACTTCATCTCTGTGATTGATGTTATATCCTATTACAGCCATATTATGTTAAACCAGCAGTAAGTTATTTGCTTTGTGTTGAGCTTTGTCCGTTTTTTGTGACTCAAGTTGAGAAACTTGTCTTAAGATCAAGAAACACGTACACTTGTTTTTATTTATTTATATGCTCGCTTGTTGATCTCTCTACAAATAATAAATAGTTTTTGTACAGCAAGGCATGGGCTATGCAAAAATAGTATATAAAAAAAAAAAAGAGAGAGAGAAAAAGAAAAGAAAAAGGGAGATAAAAATGGACAAAAGTCCTACGGGCGAGTAGAGCCTACCTCCCTAAAAAGAGATGAAAAATGAACAAGTGTTCGAGGGCGAGAAGAGTCCACATCTCTAAAAATAAAGATGAATAATGAACAAGTGTCCGAGGGTCGAGAGAACCCACATCTTTATAAGAGAGGAAATAATAGACAAAAGTCTGGGGCCGCCAGAGTCCACCTCTCTAAAAAAAGAAAGAAAATAAAGATAGCCCATGATCTTGTTTACAAAAATATTTATTCTAAAAAGAGAGAAATAAAAGAAAGAGCATAGTAGAATTAGCATACACAATGCACATCTTGGTCTTAGATAATGTTTTTCCTTGATTACAATCTTTGATATTGCAGATACATGCAAAGTAAATATGCTATATATTATTCAATCCTCGAAACCCCGTATACAGCTTTATTAATATATTTTTTTTTATATATATGCTGTGTGAGGATCCAAAAAAAATACTACATATATATACATCATTGAGTGATTTGAGAGTATCACGTAAGAAAAAGAAAGTAAGCTATGTTTTCTTTTCAAAAATCATTGCAAAAGCTCCAAATTTGAATTGATTGAAAGAATAAAGTACTCGATATTGACTGTCTTGTTTCTCAATCACTTAAAAGTTCTTGGCATAATAAAATAAAATGTGATTATAATTTTTCTATACTTGCTTGCTTGTCTCTTTGTTTTGTTTTAACCATCCTTTTATCGAGACGAGTAAAAGCCTAAGTGTGGGGAGCTTGTTGACACCTCTTAAGCCATGTTTTTATGTGTCAATTAAATACATAATAAAGGTATAAAAAGAATAGAAGGCATAGAATAGGTGTTATACTTGATAAAGTTCCACGAGTTTTGGTGATTTATATCTTTTCGGGGACTTAACAGAAAATACCGTGAAATTGAGAGAAAACCCCCATATAATAAGAAGATTTACCGAGAAGACTTTCGATCCGAAAAGTGAACTAAAACATTCTAGAAGACACCGAAGACACGGGAAAAGACCCGACAGGCGGGGTCCACCCTGGCTTTGGCGCCCGCCGAGGTCCACCGGGCGGCCGCCCGTGGGTCCCACCTGTCGGCCTCTCCCTCTTATGTCGGTTCACCACCGACCTTGTGGTTGCATCTACGCCGTTATTGAAGTTGGTTTGATCCAAGGGCCAGGCATTCATCCGCCCAGACTATATAAGGAGGGTCCTACCTCGGCCTTAGGCATGAAAATCATTATTCATCGGACTCAGCTCGATCATAGCTAGAGCCATACCTTTCTAATTAGAAGAGCTAGATCAAGTTGAGAGAGATTAGTAGAAAGTTGAGAGATAGATCAAAGAACTTGATTAGAGTTCTAGATCTGTTCTTGAGAGATAATTAGAAGAGTTGAGGAGAAGTAAGGAGAAGTACCGGGATCTGCATTTGGTGACTCTCTACGCTTGTACCTCTAGGATCAAAGGCTTCATTGCACTTGATCTTGAGACTTCTTTTGGTGGATCAACCTTATAGTTGAGTAAGTTCACTTATTTATATTTCTTTTGGTTTATGACTCATTAGAGTACTTTGATTCTTGTCGCTCTTGAATTGAAGTTGTTACTTCTAGTGTAGACGTGGTGTCTATACTAGATAACTCATAATTGCTCCCTACTTGCCTGGATAGTGGTAGATCGTGGTAGTGACAAGTACCATTGAGTCCTTTGTATTCCACATCCCGTAGATAGGATTCGTAGGATCCGAGTCTTTGGGAGATAGTAAGTTTAAGCCCTTACCTTCTCTTGAGTACGATCCCCATTAAAGAATATCTATAAGCCTTACAAGAGTATAAGCTAGACAGCCATAGAATTCTTCTCACCTTTTATCCGAACTCCCGTTCCTTTCTATTATCTCGGGGATTAGTTTCTTGCCTCGATATTCCCACACCATTCTCCCCGTGGATTCGATATTTAAACCCCGGGTGAAGTGCTCATCGTTTACGTTAAACTGCGCGACTATACAAATTTATAAATAATTCGTAGGGATAACTTTTACCAACACCGACATCATCTTGGTGCTTGTCGCCGAGGCGGAGAAGGTCCGCACCGAGGCCGTGGAGAACGCGCTACGCTCGCCCGTGGCTGGGGCGGGAGCGTAAGTCATACCAGGGAGCTGGAAGAGGCCCCGTCGGACTTCATCCGCCGCCGGGCGGACAACCCGGAGGTCGGGCCCTCGGCGCATAGTCGCTGCACCGCGGGGCGGCTTCCTCGTGTCGGAGCCGGAATGCGTTCCGCACCGGCGTGCGGGCGTGCATGGCGGTTCGCTCGCGCACTTCGGTGGCGCCCGAGGTGTTGAATAACGTCGCGGCGGGTTTCTTCCTGGCCGATGACGAGGGCGTGGATCGACCCGCCGAGAAGGCCGCCGCCAATGCCGCCCGGGACCAAGGAGTTGTGCGACTCCATGGATGATCTTTGCGACTTCGGCCGGCTTCCGTTTGAAGACGAGGTATGCCCTCCGTATTCCCCATAGAGTCAACCTATGAGGCGGACACGGAGATCTTTGGGCGCCGCCTCCGAGGATGCGCCCGATGGGTCCGATGCCCGCCCCGGGGATCTTTGCCCCCGCGAATCTTTGCCTTGGAAGCGGTCCGCGGCGCCCGGTGGATGAGGCCCGTGATGCCCCTTGAACTCCCCTCGTATATGAAGAAGTTAACTTGTAAGAAATGTGTACATAAACAATGGTGCTGCTCGAGGCCCGTGACCTAGGCAAAAGCGTTTATGATTGTGTTGCGTTTCTCGAATTTCTCGTTTATTGTGTGGCGGTTAAACTTGCTTTCTCCGCTCGCAAGATAGTGAGCACCTGGATGCCACCGGGCGGTCCGTTTGGCTCGGCTACCTCACTTAGGATTTGTGCATGTGCGACCTTTGCAACTTAAACGATCGATCCGAGTGTGCGCAAGAGAACTTTTTCTTTGAAAAAAGTTTCAAAAAAAAATTAAGTTGAGGAGGGGTCCCCCGAGGGGGTCCCTCGTGTAACCCCCGAGGGAGTTTTAGCCTTGTCTTTGGATGAGGCTAAGACTCCCTTGAGTTATGCTACGAGAAAGTTTTTCTTCATAAAAGATGTAGATCTTTTATTGAGCGAAAAAACATAAGTGTACAACTTTAGGTGCGGGGTTAAGGGTAGAAGCGACGTAGCTGTTCTATGTTCCAGGCGTTGGAGTAGACTTCGCCCTTCTCGTTCTTCAACTTGTAGGTTCCGGGCCTTAGTATTTCGGCGATGAAATATGGCCCTTCCCAAGGTGGTGTGAACTTATGGCGTCCCTTGTTGTCTTGCTTTAGCCTGAGCACGGGGTCGTCGACTTGGAACTCCCGAGGCTTCAGCCGCTTAGCATGATACTTCCGAAGGGCTTGTTGGTATCTTGCCGAATGCAAAAGCGTGACGTCTCGGGCCTCATCGACTTGGTCAATGGAGTCTTGCCTTGCACGCTCGTTGCCTTGCTCGGTATAGGCTTGCAGCCTCGGGGACCCATATTCAATGTCTGTGGGCAAGATTGCCTCGGCTCCATAGACCAGAAAGAATGGGGTGAAGCCCATGGCTCGGCTTTTTGTCGTTCGAAGACTCCATAGGACCGATGGTAGCTCCTAGTACCACCTCTTCCCGTACTGGTTCAGCTGATTGAAGATCCTCGGCTTGAGGCCTTGTAAGATCATGCCATTGGCACGCTCCACTTGACCATTGGTTCTCGGGTGGGCTACGGCCGAGGTGTTAACCCGATGCCGTAGTCATCACAAAAGTCGAGGAACTTCTTTCCCACGGTTGGTTCCGTTGTGCGTGATGATGGAGTTCGGGACTCCAAAACAGAAATGATGTTCATGAAGAACTTCACCGTTTCCTCCGTCCGAGAGTTCACCACAGCTCGGGCCGATCCACTTGGAGAACTTGTCGATGGCGATTAGGACATGAGTGTGTCCTCCCGGCGCCCTTTCGGGGGACCGATCATGTCGAGCCCCCATACCGCAAAATGGCCATGTCGAGGTATGGTTTGCGGGGCTTGTCTTTGGAAGATGCATCTTTCGTGCATAGAATTGGCACCCCTTGCGGTGCGCACGACTTCATTCGTGTCCCGCATCGCGAGGGCCGATAAAGAAGCCTTGTCGAAGACTTTACCAACGAGTCCCTCGGGCGGCATGATGGCCACATTCCCTTGGTGGGTGTCTTCAAGCAGGTCTTTGCCCTCCGCCGAGGGTATGCATCGCATGTATATTCCCGAGGCGCCTTTCTTGTAGAGTTCTTTTTGTCTCCAATTAGCACAAAGGATTTTGCCCTTCGGGCCAACCGGCGAGCCTCGGTCTTATCCTTGGGTAATTCTCCCCGAGAGAGGTACTCCCTTAGGGGTTCTCTCGGTCGAGGGGCTTGATCGACCGCCATGGCTTCGGGCGCGGCGTTCTTCCTGGTCGCTCCATGAGCCCCCGAGGGTATTTCCAAGGGAGTGTACTTAACCGAGGGCTCATTGAGGTCTCGGTGAGTACATTCGGGAACAAGCACTGCGTGCCGCGGCTACCTTGGCGAAGTTCGTCTGCGGCTTCATTGTAACGCTTCGGGGTGTGCTTGTGCTCAAGCCCATGGAACTTTTCCTCCGGTTTTGCGCACTTCACCGGCAATATGCTTCCATCTTGGGGTCGTGACACGCTGAGGCCTTCATGACTTGATCAATAACCAGTTGAGAATCCCCCCTGGTTTCCAATTGTCGGATCCCGAGGTCCGCCGCGATCCTCGAGACCATTGACTAGTGCCTCATATTCTCGGCGTTGTTGGAGGCCGGGAAATGCAACCGGATGGCGTACCTCGTGTGAACCCCGTGAGATGAAGAAACAAGCCGCCCCCGCACCCGTCTTCATCATGGACCCGTCGAAGTACATGGTCCAAGACTCGGCCGGATTGGTGCCGGGTAGTTGCGTATCAGTCCATTCAGCCACAAAGTCGGCCCGACTTGAGACTTTATCGCCTTGCGAGGCGGGAATGATATTGTTTCACCCATGAGCTCCACCGCCCACTTCGCCACTCTTCCCGTGGCCTCTCGGTTCGGATGATTTCCCGGGGGAATGAGGATACCACGCAACCGGGTGCGCGAGGAAGTAGTGGCGGTTTTCTTCGTGTCGCATGCGATGGCTTACGTAGTTTTGCATTTGCGAAGTACCGAGTCTTGGTGTCGAAAAGCACCTCACCGATGAAGTAAACGGGCGTTGAACGGCAACGTGTGCCCCTCTTCCCGACGCTCCACTACGACCACCGCGCCGACTACCGAGTAGTGGCTGTGGACGTAGAGGAGCAAAGTCTCTCCCCGGTTTGGCGGCACCTGGACCGGCGAACTAGTCGGGAGCTTCTTGAGGTTACCGAGGGCTTCCTCGGCCTCGGGTGTCCGGGCAAAGTGCTTTCGGACTTGCGAAGGAGCCGATAGAGGGGAGGCCCCTTTCCCCGAGGCGGAAATGAACCTGCTTAGTGAAGCCGGGCAGCCCATAACCTTCGAACTCCTTTGAGGTCTCGGATTGGCCCCATCCTCGTGATTGCGTCAACCTTGGTCGGGTTTGCTTCGATGCCTCGTTGTGAGACGATGAAACCCAGCAAAGATCCCTCGGGGACCCCAAACACACATTTTTGGGGGTTGAGCTTGACTCCTTCTTGTTTAGACACTTTCGAAGGTTTCCCGAGGTCTCCCACGAGGTCGAGTCTTCTTGGACTTGACCACTATGTCGTCGACATAGGCCTCCACGATCCTCCCAATGAGTTCTCCGAAGACGATTTGCATGCACCGCCGATACGTTGCCTCAGCGTTCCTCGGCCAAGGGCACCGTGAGGTAGCAATACATCCCGAAGGGTGTTATGAATGAAGTCGCGAGCTGGTCGGATTCTTTCATTTTGATCCGGTGGTAACGGAATATCGTCGAAAGGACAAAGTTTCGCATCCCGCGGTGGAGTCGACAATTTGGTCAATTCGAGGCAAAGGAAAGGGAACTTTCGGACATGCTTTGTTGAGACTAGTGTAGTCCACACACATCCTCCATTTCCCATTCTTTTTCTCCACTAATATAGGATTAGCTAACCACTGGGGCGGAATACTTCCTTTATGAATCCGGCCTCCTCGTAGCTTGTGGATCTCCCCGCCGATGATCTTCCACTTGGCGTCATCGAAACGGCGCAAGCGCTGCATGACCCGGCTTTGAGCCCGGCGGATGTCTAGGGAGTGCTCGGCGACATCCCTCGGTATGCACGGCATGTCCGAGGGTCCCCACGCAAACGTCTTGGCGTTCGCGACGGAGGAAGTCGGCGAAATCGCTTCCTATTTCGGATCCAGCTCGAGCCATGGTCGGC
The DNA here is from genome assembly GCA_015847255.1 of Hyparrhenia diplandra. NCBI lineage: Eukaryota > Viridiplantae > Streptophyta > Magnoliopsida > Poales > Poaceae > Hyparrhenia > Hyparrhenia diplandra. The sequence continues at coordinate 177,367 of JADLZK010009003.1, read as the reverse complement.
AGCTTCTCCTCCGGATGCTCGGGATCGAGTGGGATCTTCTTGGTGCCCGAGGAGGGCTCAAAGCTCCCGGCGGCGCTTGGCCTCGTGCCGATCACGATCTCGTCGAAGCTCTTCTTTGCGTCGGCAATGAGTGCCTCGGCAATGGCGAGCGCCTCGGCGTACTCCACGCTCTCACGCCGCACTCGTATGCATGATGGTGCGAGGGGCCGGTCGTGATGACACCCTTCGGCCCCGGCATCTTGAGCTTGAGGTAGGTGTAGTTTGGGACAGCCATGAATTTGGCGTAACAAGGCCGCCCGAGGATTGCGTGGTATGTACCCCGGGACCTCGAGGATCTCAAAGGTGAGAGTCTCTCCTTTGAAGTTCGAGGTCCCCGAAATGACCCGGTAGGTCGATCTGCCCGAGGGGCTTCGGTTGCTTGCCGGGGGCGACGCCATTGAATGCCGGCCCTCCCGGGTGGATCTTGGACTTGTCCACCCCGAGGAGGTCGAGTGTTTCCTCGTAGATGAGGTTGAGGCTGCTTCCTCCGTCCATGAGGACCTTGGTGAGCTAGGTGTTGGCAATGATTGGATCCACCACCGGTGGATAAGCCCCGGGTTTGGGATGTGCGAGATCCGATCCGGGGTCGAAGGTGATGGCCTGATCCGACCACTTGCGCAGCTTCGGGATCGCTGGCTGGTCGCATACACCTCTTGTCGCTCCTTCATGCGTTGCCGCACCGACATGTTCTTTGGTGTTGCCGCCGAAGATCATGAAGCGATTGTTCACCTTCGGAAACCCTTGTTCTCCTCGACGCGCCCTCGGTGCCCCTTCCTCCTCCTCCTGAATGGCTCGAGTTTGGCGAAGTATTTGCGCCTTTTTTTGCACTCCTCGAGGGTATGCTTGACCGGGAACCCGTGGTTCGGCACGGCTTCTTGAGCATGTCGTCGAAGGTAGGCGGTGACGGGGCGGGACCCTTTCATGCGGTCGACCGCGGCCACCATATCTTCGTCGTTTGCGTCGAGGGCTTGGCCCCGCCCTTGCGGCTCTTATTCTTTTTCTTCTTCTTGCCCTCCCGAGGCTGGGATCCCTCGGCTCCTCTTCCCTTGCGCTTCCCTCGGCCCGAGCTCGATTGAACGAGCCCCGACGACCCTCTTCTCCGCTAGCAAACTTGGTGGCGATGTCCATCGACTCATTCGCCTCGGTTGGAGTCCGGCGCCCTAGCTTCTTCACGAGGTCACAGCAGGTGGTGCCGGCCAAGAAGGCCCCTATGACGTCGAAATCCGTTACGTTAGGGAGCTCGGTCCGTTGCTTGGAGAAGCGCCGGATGTAGTCGCGCAAGGACTCGTCGATTTCTTATCATCATGTGCCCCTCGCTGGCCGGCATGCCCGGCCGATAGTCGGCCGACCATACCTCGGGGCGAGTCTCTCCCGAGTACTTCTCGATGTGGCCGGGAGGCCTGAAAGCGTCGCGAGGAGCGGTGCCCCCCGATATCCCTTGTGAAAGCCTATGGCCTGGGTGGATCTAGGGAGTACCCTCGGTCGTCCCGGCGCTTGCGCGTCGTCCCCACCGCGCTCCCCGAGGTGAGCCGCCCTCGTGGCGAGCCCGCTGCGCTTCGATTTCTTCCCGGAGGTCGGGGCCGCCGATTCTGGTCTCGGCGGGGTCTTCTATGCGCTCCCCGGGCCGGGCGGTTGTTGTGGTTGTTGACCGGGGCGTTCCCGGACCGGCCTTGCCGAGGCCTCGGCTCGCTTTCGTCGGACCGGAGCCCCGCCGACTTCCCCGACTCCTCCCGTCGTCGCGGCGTCGCGGCCTCGGTCCCGGGAAGCGGAGCTCTCCGCCGCTGCCCGGCCGCCCGTCGAGGAGATGTCGAAGGCCTTCTCGAATGCGCCTTCCCTCGGTGGTGGAGGGCTCGGGCATTTCGGCGTACCAACATGGCGGCCGCCACCACGCTTGAGGTGGCTTTGTTGAACAGGGCCGCTACGTTGGGAAGTGTGGGCACTCCATTGGCTCTCTTTTGCATCCACCGTTCGCTGCGAGCATGGGGCGCCCTCGGCCCGCCCACGCCGAGCTTGCTCCGGGTGGATGTTACGCTCCCGGTCGTCGGTCGTGTGGACTCTGCGCGGATTCCGGCTTGTAGATCCCGCGGCTGCGCGTTGCGCATTGGCCGGCGGCGCGGCACCGCCACAGCTGAACGGGGCGGAAGCTGCGGTCTTGCGGCCGCGGCCCGTCGTGGCGATGCGTCCACCTCGTCCTCGTCGGAGACGTCGGTGAGGTGGCCATCTTCTTTTGCCGGATCTCTATGTTGAAGCATTCCAGCGTTGGGTCATAATAGTCGTCCCTCGCTCGCCGGTTCGGGAGCGCCGAACGCGGCGGAAGTTCTATTCTTCGGGCGGTAGAGTGATTCCGCCTGATCTCGGGACGAGGCCCCAATCGTGCCTCACGAGGAGCGGGACGGGGTCTTGCAGCATCCTTTGGCGGATGCGTTCTTCCGCGTGATCGCCACGTGGGATAGCGTTCCGTGGGACGGCGGGTCCGCCCGCGCTCTCCTCGGCGGCGGCGATTGAAGTCTCGGCCGGGCGGGATTTACGGGGATTCCTTCCCCGTGCATTTGCCGTGGATGCGTTCTCCCGATGATTAGGGTTTCCGGGCATCTCCCCGCGGCGACCGCCGGGGAAGGATCTTCCGGTGCCTAGGGTTCCCAGGGGACCCTCACGTGAGTCGGCACCGGGGGGTGCGTCGTCGGTTTCGAGTCCGTCGCGAGAATGCGCCTGCTTGGCGCCCGGTGGAGTCCGCCTTGCCCGCCTTGCTTGGCGGCCGTGATGGTCTGTTGATATTTCTAACACGATCCTTATTAGGAAGGCGAGAGAAATATATATGGGATATCTATCTAATCATGTTAGCTTGGATATGGGATTAACCTCATAATCCAACAAAGCGAGATTAGGCGGTGTTAGTAGTGGGATGTATCTTAGCCACATTATCCATAGTGGAATTAATCTCACCAGGATATGAACTCAAGGTATACCACTCATTTCTAGGCATTACCTATACACTAGTCCGTCACCCTAGCAATAACGCTCAAAGAAATGCAGGGCATGGTATTTATAGATTGGCCTTGATAAAAGATTGAACATGATATATCGCAAAGCGCCGCGGATAGAAATACCAATTGTAACACTTCACCGGGAGTAATCCGGGTATCGTATTTATATTTTACCACGGGGAAGGGAGTCTATGGAAAGGTAGAGATAAGAACTATCTAATGATTTATAATATGATTTATTTATGAGATCATTCACTTTACAATATTATAATGCGAGTAGCCATGAGTATCAAACATAACTCAACAGGATAAGTCACGGATAAAGATAATTATAATAATGATAAATGTCCAAGTCTAAGATTAGCCTATGCCACTAATATCATACAAGCGATTAACATGTTATAAATTAGACTAGAATGAATATTCCTAAGATACTCCTAATTAATATATGTCAATGAATACTACAATTAGTGCAATACATCTAGCTATCATGGCAAGGTTGGATTACTTCTACACATGGCAAGCATTACCAATGACAAGCAAGGGCGAAACTTGTTCATCATCGTAATTATAGGCTCGGCGTGTCCTACATTTGGAGGGTGGACTCCAAAGGACTCAACGAGGGGCTGTCACCCCGCGATCTACCACATGACCCGTAATGTAGGGTGCAATTGCGGATAAACGTTGTATAAACACCACGTTTACACATTGCTTATCACGCACATAGTGATCATCTATATGGATGCTATACAATTCCATGCATAAAATATAAAGCAATCTTACTAAACTAAACATATAATCATAGCAAGCATAAACACATATCAACAAGAATATAATAATTATAAAGATCAAAGCCATAACAGTTGTATTCTAAATATAAGTGAACTTACAGATTGAATACAAGAGAGAAGTCTCAAGAACGATCCTTGCTACTTCTTGACTATCGGGAACTCAAGATGAACTTGATCTTCAACTAGAACTAGTTATGCGGCTAATCTACTTCTAGTATGAACTAGGGCTTAGGTCTAGACTTGGGTGGACTTGGATGAATATGATTGATAATGAAATTGTTATCAGCCTCGGGGGTCGGTGGTCTTCTTATATAGTACTTGGCGATGAACATCAACCCTTGGATCAAGCCGACCTTCAACAATGGTGTAGAGATACAACCTCAAGGTCGGGTGGTAAACCGACATAAAAATGTGAGGTGACGAGGGTGACCCCACCGGCGGCCGGCCTATGTGGCACCGGGCGGCCGCCAGCCGGGAGTGCCACCTCGGCTTCCCGTCTTCTCACGGTGTCCTCCGGTATCTTCTAGAATGTTTTAGTCCACTTTTTTAAGTTCTCCATTATTCTCTGCATTTTCCTATCAAGTCCCTGGAAAGTCACAGAATACCAAAACTCGTGGAATTATGTTAGTTAGACCCCTAGACTTATGTTTAGCCTTTGACTTGAGCCCTTAATTCATATTAAATAACTTAAAATTTTATGATATAACAAGTGTCAACAAGCTCCCCAAGCTTACCTCTTGCTAGTCTCTTAGCAAGACACAAAACAATATATTAAATTAAACTTGGATCGGGAGTTGCTACTACGCTATCACACCTCAAAAGTACACATGCTTTCAAACAAAATTTCTCTCCGGATAAATAAACTTTTTAAATCTTCAATTTACTTATATACCTCTTACCTTTTTGGAGCTTATAACTTTTTCTTCAATCATGAGCAATTGAAAGATAGAAACAGATCAAGTCGAACACTATATTTCAAACTCTTTTGATCAATTGTCCTTCTGGAGTTTTTGCTGATTTTCAAATAAAACTCAAAGTTCTCAGTGTGACACTCTCTAGTCTCTCATTTGTGGTACTTATGGATCCTCTCTTAGGTAATAAAGTAATGTTGCCAATCTCTCATAAGATGTAATATTTTTTTGGCTTAGGCAATAACACTCTATACTTTCTTTTCTCTCATCCTATATCTAAAGCTTATATGTGGAGTTCATAGGTAGGAGGAGAAAACTAAACTTACTTACTAAACATATATTGTAAATTCAAGCAATGGATCCAAAGTTACAAATCACACCGATAAGTGGTGCATGTGTATGGTGGATAGAATATAGATAATATAATAGAGTAGAATAAATAGAATATATAGATGTGGAATATCTTACTTATGCTCCTTAAGGAATTATCTCTTTTTTTGAATTTTTGTAGAGAATGGGGGTCGTAGCTTTTTTTTTTTTTTTTTTTTTTTTTTTTTTTTTTTTTTTTTTTTTTTTTTTTTTTAGAGAGGTGGACTCTGCTGGCCCTAGACTTTTGTCTATTATTTCCTCTCTATAAAGATGTGGGTTCTACTCATCCTCGGACACTTGTCCATTTTTCATCTTTATTTTAGAGATGTGGGCTCTACTCGCCCTCGAACACTTGTTCATTTTTCATCTCTATTTTTTCTTTTCTTTTCTTATTAGGGAGGTAGGCTCTACTACGCCTGTAGGACTTTTGTCCATTTTTCATCTCCCTTCTCTCTCTCTCTTTTCTCTCTTTTTTTTTTTTTTTTTAAGAATAGTCTACAACCCAAATCTCTTTTTGCAATATTTGTGAGAGATAAATAGATACAATGGAGCTTTTGTAAGATATTGGCTAGCAATGAATAGGTAGAAAATATTTTTGGTTGCTCTCTCCCATAATAGGAATAGAACATTTTTGTTAGCTAGTGAAGTGATAGTGATATATATATATGGTAGATAAGTAGAGTGGATATAAGCGGAATAAAGTGGAGTGTGCATGATCGGCATGATAAGTTTCTAAAGGTCAACAAAGAAACAAACTTAATGCAAAGCAAGCGACCTATATATAAATCAAAAAGGTTTTCCTAATCTAAATAGCATGTATATATGGCTGTGGTAGGAGGTTCACACTCTTGTCACACAAGAACTTATCATGTGCACTTTTAAATTTTCAAAATATAAATCTCCGTAAATCTAGTATCACTAAGAGTAAGATCAAATAGCAAATCGGACTATCATATATCATATCATCAATTACCTAGACTTTAGAGCAAACATTTTGCAAATGGAGTTCGAGAGAAATTAAGCTTGAAAGCTAGGTACTAGAAAAGTATAACAACGGAGCAACTATTCATCATCTCCATGTTGGCAGATTTTTAGGATTTATTTAAGCAAAGTAAACTTTAGTGTGCACTCTCTCTTCAATCTTTTTATTCTCACTCAAACAAAAGATTATTTAAACTACTAGCCTCTTAACAAAACAAACTAGACTCTTAACAAACTTAACTAGCTAGCAAAATATTTAACTAATAATAATAAGATAATAAGATACTTATCTGGATAAGCGGGGGTTGCACTCCCCAAGCTAGATTGGAGCGTAATCTTCAATGATGTAGAGGTTGAGGTAGTTGACATCGGTGATGGTGTCGAGATATCTTTCCTCTTCTTCTAATCTGTAAATATCAAATAGACAACAAAACTAGTGGAACTTGATTAAGCATTAGAGATTAACCACTTTGCTTGAGTTGCACGAGATATATATATATTTGGATTTTCATTTATCATTATTTTTATTTATTTATTTATTTTTATTTATATGCAAGATAAAGATTTATGCATAAACAAATTATCTTTATTTTTTATGCCACCACAAAGAAAATAGCCTAGAGGTATTTAACCTCGGGGATACTAGCATGGGGCTTAAAGATTTTCACAAAACAAAAGATAAAATATTTTTGTTATTTTCGAATGCATATATGAAATATTGGAAAGATAAACATGATATGGAAATAAATTATGCAAGAAATTAAAATATGGATAACTTACCTACTTACCTTGAAGTGAGGATTCAGCATTTTTTGAGTCCTCAGAACAAGACTTCAAGTTCTGTTCTTTACTCCCATGGTATATCGGTTGTCACAATCGGTGGTGCTTGATGATTCTATAGTATCTTCGTTGATGTTACGGGAGATGTCTTCTTCTTCCTCCATCTTTTGGATGATGTATTCTTCTTTGGAGTAATTGATTCTGTCTTCTCTATAGATGTTTCGAGTGTCGAAGACTTGATTTCTTCACATACCTTTTCATCTTCTTGATTCTTGATCCATCTTCTATTATGACGACGACGAGCTGTCCCGCTTCTCTCCCCGGGATTTGTATATTCATTGTAACTATTAAAGTAAACTCGCACCTTCTCCTTAGGAAATTGGAAATATATCTCTCTGTATGGATGTAGATAATAGCACGTGTAGTGTTGAGGAACGGTCTCCCAAGCACTATTGGAGGGTCTTCTTCCTTTCCCATGTCCATGACTACAAAGTCGGTGAGAACATAGTGATCCATAATCTTGACTGGCACATCTTTGACAATTCCTTCGGGGAACTCTATAAGATTATGCGCCATCTGCATTTTGCACATATGTTGGTTGCAAACGGCAATTTTCCAAATAATAATTCATATGTAACCCTTGCCATTAGATTAATTCGGATCGGTATCGCAATATGTATTATAAAAATTCCACGATTAATAGAGTAATGAATAGTAGGTGTACTGGATCATCTTCTTGACGTAACATTGGAGACTGCAATAAATATTCATTATAAGATTTAATTTTATTCACTACCATTACCTTTGTAGGTTGTGCCATCTTGTTCTTATTAGATTCGATTCCTCCTTCTATACGATTATAAGGTTCCATCTTACGTTCTAGAATATAATGATTATTACCTTGAGGATAAGTAATGAGAGGTGTGTACCTTGTCCTTAAAAGTGAATTTCTCTTTCTTCCCTTTAATATTGAAAATAATCTTTGCATTGTCTGCATAGATAATAGCTTTAGGCGAGCATAAGAATGGTCTTTCAAGTATGATTGGTGCTCTTTCATTTCTTCCAAAGATCTACAAGCTGCTTGAAGTCTCCATTTGGGACATAAGAGTTTCGATTCCCACACATACATCTTCAAGGATCTGTGGGGGATCGATATTCGGGACACTAAGAATGAGCTCCCCTGCTCGGCGTCAACAAGCTAATGCAGCCCTAAGAGCCCACTCGGTCAGCGCAAAGAGGTCGCTACCCTCAGAAGAGCTCCGTGCCCGCCGCCGAGCTCCCACCATAGCCGAAAGTATGCGTGTACGAGCTCTCGTGTCGAGGGACCTGTTCTCGCCTTGACCGAGAGCTCTCCCGGTGAGCTCCCCATTCGCGTGACGAACATTCTCCCGAGGACCTCTTTCCGCCTCGCTCGAGCTCGAGCTCAAGCGAACCCCTGCGACGGCGGAAGAGCTCATCTATCTTCAGCGAAGCCGCCGAATGCGGGTTGGCCAACCACTCCACGACAAAAACGTAGCCACACGGCGCTACGGCCTACGGGAGGAGGTCTTCTTTCCATCATACCGCCATACCCCATCGACTCCAACGGCGCCGCCACGGTACCCTCAAATGCGATCGGTGTGTGCATGCCTCATCCATGGTATGGCGGCGCCCATGTCGGCGGGATCAATTCCTACCACGATTAAGGGCGGCCGGCGGCCGGACCACCCGCCCAAACCTCGATTCGCGGCGTGCGGCGGCGACCAATTTCGGCATCAAGTCTCCAAAGAGCTCGGAGGCGACTCTGCCCGACCAAAGAGCTCATCGAGAGAGCTCCCTCGCCATACCCGTCGCATCCAACAACTCTACTACGGTCACCTACGGGTACATGCGGGCGCATCTCGGCGTCGGCGGCATGGCCGCCCCTCCCATACCGAAGAGGCGGCTTCAAAGCTGCGATTAAAGGCGAGCGGCGCGACCATCGCCCAGTCGGATTCCGCATACGGCGGCGACCGATCTCAACATCCAAAGCTACCGAGAGCTGAAGAGCTCTGGCCAATCAACGAGCTCGTTGAGAGCTCCTTCACCTACCCGCCGCTCCATGGCCCCTCATTCTATCCACTCTCGCCTCAACTTCGAAGAGCTCATATGTCTGCTCCCCTTGCCATTATAAAAGGAGGGCGGGGTTCTCAAATGAGGCAAGAGAAGGCGACACACATCAAATTCTCACAAACCAACACCCTCGCTCATTCTCATATTGGCACTAGCCTCAATCATAGAGACTTGGGAGTCCGCTCCCTCCCTCGATCCGCTTATGCGCACCCGTGCGAGCATTTGAGCTCGGATAGTGATCTGCTTGGACTAGGGAGCTTGATTTCGCCCGAACCCGGTATAAACATTGTGTCATTGTCTCTAGAGCTAGGCCATTCGGGAGAACGCACTAGCCCGATCGATTCTTGTGGCCCACGGTGGTCACGCGATATCGAACCCGCGGCGGTTGGCGCGCCCGGGTAGGGGCGGCGCTAGTGCGGCGATCTTCCACCGATGGCTTCTTCCTCGTCACGCCCGGCCGGGCGCCCGTGCAGCGCGCCGGCGCCTCGACTTCACCGGCGCCGGCCGAGAAGTCCCTCGTGGCGGCTGTCTTCGCCCGCCGCGATGCGGCGTGAGGACATCCCCGTAGCGCCTCCGGGCGCCACCGGCTCCGTCCTCGCTAACATGGGGCAGGGGCTCCCGCGAGCCCGCCCGGTCCCATCCGCGTGGCGGCGGACGCTTTCTTCGTCCTAATCAAGGACCTCCTCCCGACATCTTGGGGCCTTGAGCCCCGCGCGAGGCTCTCTTCCGTGATATCACCTTCTCCATCGCCAACGTCGTCCTCCAGCTCGCCGGTGAGGGCGCCTTGTCGATGGGCGAGTTCACGGCGGCGTACGCCAAGATGTACCACGGCGGCCCGGCCCGGGTCTCCCCTGTTTTGGGGCAATGAGCCTGGCGGGGCCAAAGTCCACAAGCTCGAGCTCGCCCTCGGCGGGATGAGCCTCATGGGCTGCGACCCCACGCCCGGTGTTACATGTGCCACACCCCGAGGAGGCGCTCAATAGCCATCCTTCCGGCGACTCCGAAACACACGCCCCGAACTCCGCCCGCAGCGCGCGGCCCGCCCCCCGTCGATCGCGTCAAGGCCGGGCGGAGGAGCTCGAAGAACTCAAGGCGCGGCGCGGCTCGGGGCGGCCCCCTCCTTGCCGAGCAAGGAGGGCGGCGCCGTCACGGGCGCGAGCTCGAGCTCGGGGATGTACGTGACCGCATCAACCGCGACGATGATGCCGAGCAGCTCCCGCCGGTGTTCGGAAGAGCTTCCGACCTGGCGGCGCCCGCGTTGCTCTGCGCGAGTGCCCCGGTCCCGGACCCCAAGGCACGCCGGACCCACGAGCAAGTCAAAAAGCTCGTGGCGGGCGGAGGTCGGCGGCGGCGGCGAGCGCGTCTCTCATCGGCGGCGCCGGGGAGAAGAGCACGAGGCCTCCTCTCATCCCGAGGTTCACGCCGCGCCCGACGGATCGGCGAGAACGCGGACGCGCGACACCATCAACGCCCGACGAAGGCGGAGGCCAGCGCGGACAAGAACGTCCCCCGAGACGGCGAAAAAGTACCACCGCGGCGGCGATGGCGTCCTCGCCGCGTGCGAAACGCCGTGGCGGCGACACGGCGGCGGGGAGGACAAGAGTCGCGGCCCCTTCCGTCGAAGCGGCGGAGCCCATCGCCCGGCGAGACGCCGCCGTTCGAGCTCAAGCTCAAGGCGGCCTAAGGCGTTCGGTTCACGCATCCACGAGGCCCCGTTCCGTCGCGCCCGAGCTCCGACCTTGGTGCGAAGTACAACGGGAGGCGATCCGGCCACGTGGTTGGAGGACTATCGTCTCGGGTGCCGTAGCGGCGGCGCCCGGCAGCGACTACTTCATATCGTAACTTTTGCCTCTCTATCTTGCGGATCTCGGCTCGTTCACGGCTCAAGCACTTTGCCGCGAGGGCACCATCCGCGGCCCCGGGGGAGGACTGCGGCGTCTTCGTCGGCAACTTCCGGGGGCACCTACGCCGGGCCGAGCACGACACAGGGACTTGCGCGGATGCAAGCGAAGAAGGGGAGAGCCCGCGTGACTACATCGGGCGCTTCTCGGGCTGCAACAACCTCTCGGGCCTCGACTCGAGGATCATCACGCGTTCACCTTCGCACCACTGCGAGAACCTCATCCATAAGCTCGGCGTCAAAAAAGCCTAGGTCCGTGAAGGCTCCTCGACCTCGCCACGGCATGCCGAGGCGATGCCGTCTCCGCGTCACGGGTGGGCAAGCCCGGGGGCGGCAGCGAGGCGCGGACGGACGGCTCCCGCTCCCGCAAGAAGAAGAACAAGAAGAACAAAGCGCCCCGCGGCGGCCGGCGGCGAGGAGGTTTGTCGCGTCGCGGATCGGCGCAAGACCCCCAAGGGAGCAAAGGGGCTTCCACACAAGGAACACTTTGACAAGATGCCGAGGCCCCCGTGTCGCATCGAGGGTCCGTGAAGCACAAGATGAAGGGCTGCCGGCTCACGAAGAAGCACGTAATGGAGCGCGCGCGAAGGGCGGCGACAAGGGCAACGGCCCGAGCCCGGCGAGCTCGAGGGCGGAGCGGCGGCGATGTCTACATCGAGGGGCGGCACCCGTCAACATCGTCTTGGCGGGGCTCCGGGCTCTCGAGTCAAAGCGCCGACAAAAGCTCACCCGCGCCCGGTCCTCTTCAACGAGCTGCTGCGCCCGCCTACCTCAAGTGGTCAGGCTGCGGCGTCACCTTGACAAAAGACGGATCACCCCGGCATGTCCGTACCGGGGAGATAACGCTCGTCGTCGATCAAATCATCGGCACCAAAGCGCCTCGGCAAGGTGGCGATGGATGAGGAATAGCGGCCTCAATCTCCTCGTCCACGCTCAAGCCCTTGGCATCACCCAAAGCACGCCTCCGCCCCTCGCCGGACCCGATCCACGGCGTAGTGCCGGGAAGGCGAATGATCCCGCTCGGGCGGTCGACCTCCCCGTCACCTTCGGCACCGGGACAACTTCCGCCAGGGAGGTCCTCACGTTCGAGTGCTCCCCTTCCGGGAACGCCTACCCGCGCTCTCTTGGGCGGCCATGCTATCTCGCAGTTCATGGCGTTCCCCAACTACACCTCCTCAAGCTCAAGATTCCCGGGCCCAAGGGGGGTCATCACCGTCGACTCCACCTTGAGCAGCACGCGTTGGGCTGCGGGCTGCGCCCGTCCAGTGCGCGGCGGCCTTGATCGAGATCGGCGAGCGCTGCCCGAAGATGGCGGCACAGGGCCAGCGCGGAGGGCGCCCGATCTCAAGAGGAGGCGAGCACGAGCTCGTCGACGACGAGCTCAAGCGGAAAACGGGGATCGAGCCCATCCGATGAGCTCAACAAGGCGGCGAGGCGCGTTCGAGCTGAGAAGGGCGCCAAGAGAGATAAAGGTCGATAAGGATGAGCGCACCCTCTGCGTAGGGTCGAGCTCACTCCTAAATAGGAAAGTGAGCTGTCGACTTCCTCGCCACGAACCTCGTGTGTTTTGCGTGGAGAGCCTCGGACATGCGGCATACCGGGGGAAGTCGCCGAGCACTCCTTGAACATTAAACCCGGCTCTCGGCCGGGTGACGAAGGCTTAGACGTTTCGACGGCGATCGGCGTAAGCAATCGCCGAGGAGATAGATAAGCTCCTAGCTAGGTTTATCAAGGAGGTGTATCATCCCGAATGGATAGCCAACCTATTGCTAGTCAAAAAAAGAAGAATGGGAAATGGAGAATGTGTGTTGATTACACGGGCCTCAACAAGGCATGCCCAAAGGATCCGTTTCCTTTGCGTACGCGCTCGACCAAATTGTTGACTCCACCTCCGGGTGTGAGACTCTCTTTTTCTCGGCGCCTACTCGGCTATCACCCGGATAGCGATGAGCGAGCTTCGACCAGCTCGCCACCTCCTTCATCACTCCGTTTGGTGCATTACATTGCGTAACAATGCCCTTCGGTTTGAAGAATGCCCGGCGCCACCTTCCCGAGTGCATGCGAAAAAGTCTTCAAAGAGCTCCTCGGAAAGCTTCGTAGAAGCGTATGTCGGCGACATCGTTGTCAAGACAAAGCGCTCGAAAAGATCTCATCGAGATCTCGAAAAGGTCTTTGCCAAGCTCAGGGATTCGGCGTCAAGCTCAACCCGAAAAATGTGCCTTCGGGGTGTGACTGCTTTCGGCTTCATCGTCTCCGGCGGCATTGAGGCCAACCCGAGAAGATCACCGCCATCATGAACATGGGGCGATCAAAACGTCAAATGTCCGGCGGCTCACGGGCTGTCTCGCGGCGTGGGTCGTTCACTTAGCCTTCGACTTCGAGGGAGCGAAGCCTCCGCTCTGGGATGCGAAGAGGCGGCGCTTCTCACGGACCGTGAGGCCCGGCAAGCTCGGCTAGCTAGCAGACTCCTTACCCGCCGTGCTCGTTGCTCTAGGTAATGAGCCCATCCTCCTCATCTCGGCCACCTCGAAGGTGGTGAGCACCGCGCTCGTCGTCGAGAGAGGAGGGGAGGAGGGGCGCGCGCTCAGGTGCAACGCCCGGTCTACGCCCTCATCGGTGAGGTCACCACGCCGACACCAAGACTCGCTACACACGGCTCGAAAAGCTTTCGTGTGCCGCGTTACTAATCACCCGGCGCAAGCTCGGACACTACGCCGACTCCACCGGTCACCATCGTCTCCAAGTACCCTCTTGGAGAGGTCATCACGCAGCCCGAGCTCTGGGCCGCATGGCTAAATGGGCGTCGAGTTCATGGGAGCTGAAATACCTACAGCGCCTAGGGGACGCCATCAAGACTCAAGCCCTAGCGGACTTCGTCGCGGGTGGACCGAGATCGGCCGGCCACCCGGCCGGGCGATATCGAGTGCGGGTCCTGCCCCCGACGGATCGGTGAAAAAGTATGGAGCCGGCGTCGGCCTCGTCTTCACTTCCCCTAAAGGGTGCACATGAGTATTACGATACGCCTGCACTTCCGCCTCAACAACGTGGCGAGTGTAAAGCGTTGGTGAATGGGCTCCGCATCGCCTTGAGACTCGATCCGACACCTCGAGGTTCGGGGGACTCGAGCTCGTCAGAACCAAGTCATGAAAGAAGTCGGCTGCGTTAACCCAAAGATGGTCGCATACCATCGAGAAGGTCCGCGGCTCGAGGGAGCACTTCCACGGGCTGGAGGTCAACCACGTCCACCGCAACCTCAACAACGTCCGACGTCCTCGCCAAACTGCGCATCAGGACCGCTGCCGGTTCCCCCGAGTCTTCATGCACGAGCAATGCAAGCCTTCGATCTACGGCTCAAAGAGGGAGCCCGCACGGAAGGCGCGAGGCTCAAACTCCCAAGGCCGATGGGCATCGATGTCCCAGGGATCGAAGCTCTCCGGCGCGAAGGCTGCCCTAGGCCGCAAGCTCTTTCGCGCTCGGGGCTGGGGTCAAACTCGGTCGTCGAAGCCGGGGCCCGCGCATCCGTTGCTGCGGTGGCTGGAAGGAGGCGAGCTCCCCCGGGCGGGAGGGGAGTCACGGCGACTGCCCGAAGGGCCAAGGCCTTCGCCCTCGTGGGGAAGAGCTCTACCGCCGCGGGGCGGCGGCATCCTTCGCTGCATCACCATCGAACAAGGTGAAGAAGAGCTCGTCAAAAGAAATCCACGCGGGCGAGTGCGGCCACCACGCGACCGCGAGCTCTTGTCGGGGCTTTTCTCCAAGGCTTCCTAAGCCGACCGCCCGTCGACGCGCCACCCAAGTCGTCCGGCTGCGGCAGGGGTTCTTTGCCCAGCGAGGGCGCATCTCCGGCACAATCCCTCCCGATCGATCCCGCTCACGGCGTTCGCGGTGCGGGGCCCTCGACATGGTGGGACCACTCAAGAGGACCACGGAGGATACACTCACCTCCTCGTCGCCATCGACAAGTTCTCCAAGTGGATCGAGGTCATGCCCATCGTGCGATGTCGAAATGAGGAAGACCGTCAAGTTCTTCACGGCATCATCCACCGCTTTGGGGTCCCGAACTTCGATCATCGCGACAATGGCACCAACTTTGTGGGGAGGTCTTCATCGGCCCCATGCGGCGATCCACGGCATCAGCGTCGACCACGGCTTACGTCGGCCACCCCGGACCAATGGACCGGGGTTGTAACGGTACCTTCTAGATTATAGGGCCCACATACATATATCATTGTCCCAAGGACCTCGATAGAATGCACATGTACCGAATGATCTAGAAAGCACTATTAATTCTCCGACGGGATCTCATCATTAAGAGTCATTGCAGCATTACAACACTTTTTTTCAAATATACATCGAGTAAACGGCGGAAGGATTATATAACATAAATTTTACAAACCTAGTTCAAACTTAAATTTAAGTATTATTACAAACCAAGTAGTAGAGTAACAACTAAAACCAAAAAAGCTTTAGACCCTGCCCAAAGGGCCACATCTACTCTTCCTCGGCATCCACGGAATACCGTCATGCAACAAGGGCCAACACACATTTGACCACGACTCTCACCGCAACAAGGGTTAAAGAACCCGAGTACGGGAGTACTCAACAAGACTTAACCGACTAAAGAAAAAAAAGGCGAAGACTCGGGGAATGCTGGTTATAGGAATCAAGGAAAGGTCTTAACAAGATCAATGACTCATTTTGCATAAAGCTTACTAATAATGGATCCTTACTTTCATGGTTTTATTTCAATTTAGTAAAACCTCTCTTCTAAAATGATCCCGTACTAATTCAAACACTTCTCAACCAAATCTCTTTCTTTCTCATTAGTTTCTCTTCTTAACTACGAAGAAAGAGACAGTATCGGTCTCCTTCACTTCAAGCAACGGCGACTCGCGAATCGATTCAACACCCGGTAGGGGATTCCTTCCACCACGATATATGTGTAGCACGAAGCTTGCATATATCAACCATCTCCGGTTCGTTCAAAACGGAACGAGGCCTCACGCCACCCTGATGCGCCTCCGTCCCGGGACTTTAACCCACCGAGGGTATCTTGTACTCCGCCATCTCTCCACTCCCGGTGCGTGGTTGCCATTCCCGATTTGACACACCCCCCAGATCCGCACCCAAAGCATGTGGTTGGTACTTGCTTCGACTTATCGGGGTGACAACGGATAATCGTGCCTTTAAGATAGACTTCTTGAAAAGTCAGATTTGAAATTCAAATTGGGATTTGAAATTACTTTAAAAACTTGAACTAAACTTGAAAAACTCAAAACACTAACTTTGTTCATCTCAAAAATATCTACAAGGTTGATGTTGGAAGTTTTCCCAAATTTTGCTTAAATTTGGAGTAATTGAAAAGGGGGTAAAACTAGGTTTTGGAAGAGTAGGGGTTTGACACATGAAATAACACTCAATTCAACATTCATAATTGCAATTCAAGTCATTTAACAAACATAGCATTGAAATAAACTCATTTTAGTGAATGCATGACAAGGTTCTCACAATGGATGCTTTGCAATGCATATGATGACATGTCCAGTTTTAGTGATATAACACACAGGGTGTTCTGCTCTTTCCCCTTCAAGAAATCTCGATCCAGATTTAGGAACACAAGAACAAGCATAACGGCAAAGGAAATGTGTCGAAGACACACCTAACTTGCTCACAAAACAACTAGGAGTTTACAAAAGTCACTTCTACTAAACTTAAAAGAAACATCCACTATAATTACAAAGAACGACATCTAGATGGAAGCATAAAACTCAGGAAAATGTTCTTGGAGAAACTCTTCGACTCCCTGTAGCTTCTTCTTGAGAATGTTGATTCCACTTGAACCTTATACCACACTGGTTGTTCTTCTTCGAGTAACACGGTCTTTTTGGTCTAAGATCCTAACGGGGTATTACGAATAGGTTAAATCGGGCTCAAGTTCAACTCCTTCAAAGTCAACTACTTGATCGGCACTCGAAGACATTTCTTTAAGCTGCGATACATGGAACACATTGTGTATGCTTGCTGAAAGTCGTTACGGCAATCTCAATTGGTATGCCACTTTCCCACATCGTTTAAATGTCTGAAATGGTCCAATATACCGGGGTGCTAATTTCCCTTTAACTCCAAAGCGTTTCACACCCTTCATTGGTGATACTTTCGGATAGACATAATCATTTCTTGCAAACTTCAAAGGCCGCGTCTCTTATCCGCATAACTCTTTTGTCGAGGCTGGGCTGCCTTCATATTGGCTTCGTATAATTCGAACCTTCTCTTACGCATCTTTTACTAAATCCACACCAAAGAACCATCTTTCTCCAGACTCAGACCAATTCAGGGGAGTTCTACATCTGCGGCCATATAAGGCTTCAAAAGGTGCCATCTTGATGCTCTCTTGATAATTGTTATTGTAAGAGAATTACGCCAAAGGCAAGCATTCATCCCACTTAGCGAGGATAAGTAAGAACACAAGCCCTCAACATATCCTCCAATATCGATTGACTCTTTACGTACGTCCTCCGATTCGTGGATGATAAGCGGTGCTATGAGTAAGGCGAGAGTACCTAAAGACTCTTGCAAGCGCTTCCAAAATTTATCCATAAATCTGAGCCTCTATCGAGATACAATCACCTTTGGCGCACCATGAAGACTGAAAATTCTTTCCACATATAACTTAGCACAGTCCAAGTGCTGTGTATAGCTTCTTAATTGGTAAGAAATGGGCTATCTTGGTAAGGCGATCAACAATAACCCAAATAGAATCATATCCTTTTGCGGTTAAGGTAGTCCGACAACAAAGTCCATTCCAATTTCCTCCCACTTCCAAGAATGAACAGGCAAAGGGTTTAATAGACTGCGAGGCTTCATGTGCACGGCTTTCACTTTCGGCCGACACGTATCACATCTAGCAACATACCGGGCTATTTCAATTTTCATCTTGGTCCACCGAATCTACGCTTCAAGTCCCGATACATCTTGGTGCTTCTGGATGAATAGAGTATCTGGTCAAATGTGCTTCATCGAGGATCTGTCGGCGTAACTTCGGGGACTTTCGGTACTACTAACCGATTCTTGAACCATAACACATACCGCTTCATCAATTCGAAAACAAGTAGGCTTCCCACTCCTAACTTTTCCTTGATACAAGTTACACCCTTGCTTTCTTTACGTGTCTTTTGCAATAATCGATCTCTCGAGTTGGATGAACAGTGAGGTTAGATATAGTCCCTTGTTCAACAATTTCTATATTGATCTTTTTCTAACTCTTGACATAAAATTACGTCTCTCAAACTTCTTGTCAAACAATTGCGGTGAACTTTGCGACTAAGCGCATCGGCAACTTCGTTTGCCTTACCAGGATGGTAATGCACCTCAAGATCATAATCTTTAATCAATTCTAACCATCTTCTGTCATATTCAACTCGAACGAGTGAATATATACTTCAAACTCTTATGATCTGTATAGATATGACAAATATTGCCCAATAGATAATGTCGCCAAATCTTTAAGGCATGGACAAGCTGCGCCAATTCGGATCATGAGTTGGATAATGTTCTTCATGACGCTTGAGTTGCCTAGAAGCATAAGCAATGACTACGCCTTCTTGCATCAGCACACACCCAATTCAATACCGGAGGCATCACAACACACATCAAATGGCTTCTCGATATCGGTACGTGCTAAGACAGTGCGATTGTGAGTGACTTCTTCAGGGTCTGGAAAGCTTTCTCACATTCAGGTGACCAGACAAACTTAGTTTGAATTTTCAACAACTTCGATAATAGGTTTGGCCACTTTAGAGAAGTCGAGGAATGAACCGGCGGTAATATCCCGCCATTCCCAAGAAAATCACGAACTTCATGAATAAATTGGTAGGCGGCTTCCGGTTCGAGAATATCCTTGACTTTGCTTGGATCTACAGAAACTCCATCGACGGACGAGTACATGCCCTAAAAATTGTACTTCTTCTAGCCAAATTCACATTTGCTGAATTTTGCATATAGCTCATGGTCTCTCAAACGCTTCAAAACAATCCGAAGATGCTCGGCATGTTCTTCCTTATTCTTGGAATATATCAAGATGTCATCTATGAACACTACCACGAATCATCAAGCTCGGGCATAAAGGCAGTGTTCATCGGATACATAAAGTGAGTTTGGGGCATTGGTTAACCCAAAAGACATCACCAAGTACTCGTATAAACCATATCTAGTGGTGAAAGCTGTCTTTGGTACATCTTCAGGCTTTATCTTGATTTGATGATACGCTGATCTCAAGTCAATCTTGGAGAACACCTTGGCTCCTGCAAGTTGATCGAATAACAGATCAATTCTAGGCAAAGGATACTTGTTCTTAATTGTTACTTCATTGAGTGGACGATAGTCCACACATAGCCTCGGGGTTTGATCCTTCTTCTTCACAAATATCGCGGGACATCCCGGGGGTGAAGAACTAGGCTTTGGATAAAACCTTTTATCAAGTAATCCTTGCAATTGAGTTTTTAACTCTGCTAATATTTTGAGTCAAAAGGTAGTGGTTTGAGTCAAAGTAATTTAATATTTTATCTTAGTCCAAATTGCTTATTACTCATCCTAATCCATATTTAAATTCTTCCCTTCACTTCAAAAGGTAGTGGTGGAGTAACTTATATATTGCCTATGTTATAGGTTTAATTAATATTTCTCGTAAGTTCGAATCATGCATCATGCTTAGTTAACCATGTTGATAAACTTTCCCCTTATTTGTGGTTTGGGTTAAGAATAACAATCCTATTCTTGCTAAACTTTAGGTTTCTTTAGTCTAATTTCCAATCTCACCCTCTACGGGATGGCTTTTACCGGAAGGACCGCTAGGAAGAGGATTTGGACCCCGTGGAGTTCCCGACACCGGCTTGCTCCAAGGGGCATCATCGGTGGTGCCAATAGCGGCAAAGAAGTGATAGCGGCGGCGGCGATAGCCATCGGTCGCACTAGTGGAAGCCGCGGCGCCCCCGGTACTAGTAGCGGGAGCGGTAAGGCAACAATAGTGGAGTCAACATCGATCCACGGCCGATGATTTGGCGGTTAACTCAAGAGTTGGTGGAAGTCCGCCAAGATAGGGAAGATGCCATTGTTCAAGTTGGTAACCTCCCGGGGAGAATTGGAGCGCCGTGAGCTCAAGCCCGAAACCCAACATGAAAGGGAGCCGGGAAATGCAAGATCTCACCAATGTGATGTGGCAAGTCTATGACTTAGGCGCCAAGTCGCGGATCTCAGGCCTACAACAACGCTCTCCATGAAGCTTTCCATGCACAAGTATCCTTATGGAGAGGTGCCAAATATGGATGTCCCCCGCCAATGAAGCCCCTAGACCTGAAGTCATCGTCATTAGTGATGATGAAGAAGAAGAGGAAGAAGTGGAGCCTGTGATAGTGGAGGTGTACTCAGTGATGACGAGGCTTGAGTGGGAGAATGGAAGTGAAGACGGTGTAAAATAGGAGGCTTGTAGAATAAATAAACTCTAGTGGGAAGGTTGGTCTGCCTGCATGCAGACTTGTGTGTGTAAGATGCTTGTGTGAACCAAGAGTTTGTTGGCTTGTATGTTAGAAGTTTATGGTACTTTGTAGACTTGGTTAGTACTTGGCTTGTATGTTTGCTCCTAGTTAAATAAAATCTAAGTTAGTTGTTTGTTAACGGATGCGGTCACTTTCGATCGCCGATCGTCTTTGGTCCGTCCCAGGGGAGATAACATGCCTAATCCACCACCAATTCCTCAGGCCTTGGCCGATGCCATAGCAGCATTAGTCCATGCCACTACTGAAAACACCAGGTTTATGAGGGAAATGGCTCAGAACAATCGGCGGACATAACCCGAATCGCGGAATAATGGACATGAGGACTTATATCATAAATTCACTGAGACACATCCTCCCGTTTTCCGCAAGGCGAAGAACCTTTGGAAGGCGATGATTGGCCGTACAATGGAGCTGAAATTCGAGCTTGTTGAAGGATGCACAGTTACCATAAACACCGCCTTTCTTTGCTTGGCCTTAGAGGTGGTGCAACCGCACGGTGGGCGAATTTCTTAGCTATGCAGCCAGCCGGACATCGTGTGACTTGGGTGGAGTTCCGTCAGGCATTCCGTTCCCATTATATCCCTGCAGGAGTAATGGCAAAGAAGTTAACCGAGTTCTTAGAGTTGAAGCAGAATGATCTGACTGTGATAGAGTATGTCAGTCGTTTTAATCACCTGTCTCTGTATGCCTCTCGCACACGTGGACACTGATGCGAAAAAAGAAAGAGTGGTTTTTCCCCGAGGTGCGAATCAAAACTTCGGACTATGATGACAAATCCGTCCGTAGACACTTATCATGAGGTGGTTGATATAGCATTGAATCTTTGAAGAAAAGTATCGCGAGTTATAAGGAGATGAAGGGAAAGAAGAAGAATGTATCTTCTGGTTTTTCTGGCGGCAATACGAAGCGTCAGAAGGTATTCTATCATCCTGTGAACCATTCTCGTCCTTTCTTTCGTCCACCACAATTCCAGCCAAGGCAGCAGCCATTTGTCGAGCCTCGTCGCAGCTCTAACCTATCCACGCCCGGCCCGAATGCCCCATCATTCGTAACCACTCACTACACAAGGCCAAAGTGGTCCTACTTGTTTTAAGCGTGGCAAGCACGGTCATTACTCCCGAGAATGCCCCAATCCTCGGAGGTATAATCCAAACTATCAGGCAGCACCAGGAGGTCAGCAGTTGCAGAACAAGAATAATAATGGACAAAATGCTCAAAAGGGAAAAGGGGAGAAGAAGACGGACGGGTGTTCTATACGAATCTTTGGAGAAATACCGCGGGAGAGCCGCAATGATGGGTATGTTTCCTGTTGCCAATCATCCTGCCATTCTTCGTTATTTGATTACGGTGCATCTCATACATTCATCAATAGAACATTTGTGGTCAAGCATGAAATATCTATTGGGAAACAAAAGAAAATTTCTTTATATATCTCACGGGGGCGTGCCTGTACTCAAGAGATGGTACATCGGGTACCTATAAAGTTAGGTGGGCATGATTTTCCCACCCGTATGAGTTCTTAAGGATCGGGGTTATAGATGTGATCCTAGGTATGAATGGATGTATCGGCATGGGGCTGTCATCGATACTTTGAATAGAACAATCAAAGTAAACATCCCCGATAGTAATTCTCAACTTTTATTCAACTTCCAATTCGAAGAGAGCGGTTGAGAGAGTTTGTGCGACCTCATTAAAAAGGAGATAAAGAATATCCCAAAGAGTCCGTGAGTTCCCGGATGTATTCCACGAGGATTTGCCTGTTTACCACCGGATAGAGATGTTCGATTCAAGATAGAGTTAAAACCTGAACTGCACCGATATCAAGAAGAGCTTATAGAATGCCACCTAAAGAATTAGCGAGTTAAAAACTCAATTGCAAGGATTACTTGATAAAGGTTTTATCCAGCCTAGTTCTTCACCCCGGGGATGTCTGCGATATTTGTGAAGAAGAAGGATCAAACCACGAGGGCTATGTGTGGACTATCGTCCACTCAATGAAGTAACAATTAAGAACAAGTATCCTTTGCCTAGAATTGATCTGTTATTCGATCAACTTGCGAGGAGCCAAGGTGTTCTCAAGATTGACTTGAGATCGCGTATCATCAAATCAAGATAAAGCCTGAAGATGTACCAAAGACAGCTTTCACCACTAGATATGGTTTATACGAGTACTTGGTGATGTCTTTTGGGTTAACCAATGCCCCAGCTCACTTTATGTATCTGATGAACACTGTCTTTATGCCCGAGCTTGACAGATTCGTGGTAGTGTTCATAGATGACATCTTGATATATTCCAAGAATAAGGAAGAACATGCCGAGCATCTTCGGATTGTTTTGAAGCGTTTGAGAGACCATGAGCTATATGCAAAATTCAGCAAATGTGAATTCTGGCTAGAAGAAGTACAATTTTTAGGGCATGTACTGTCCGCTGATGGAGTTTCTGTAGATCCAAGCAAAGTCAAGGATATTCTGAACTGGAAGCCGCCTACCACTGTTCATGAAGTTCGCATTTTCTTGGGAATGGCGGGATATTACCGTCGGTTCATTCCTGACTTCTCTAAAGTGGCCAAACCTATTCTTGAGTTGTTGAAAATTCAAACTAAGTTTGTCAGGTCACTGAATGTGAAAAGCTTTCCAGACCCTGAAGAAGTCACTCACAACTGCACCTGTCTTAGCACAGCCTGATATCGAGAAGCCATTTGATGTGTGTTGTGATGCCTCTGGTATTGGAATTGGGTGTGTGCTGATGCAAGAAGGCAGAGTCATTGCTTATGCTTCTAGGCAACTCAAGCGTCATGAAGAACATTATCCAACTCATGATCTGGAATTGGCAGCAGTTGTCCATGCCTTAAAGATTTGGCGACATTATCTATTGGGCAATATTTGTCATATCTATACGCATCATAAGAGTTTGAAGTATATATTCACTTTCGGTCGAGTTGAATATGCGGCGAGAGAAGATGGTTAGAATTGATTAAAGATTATGATCTTGAGGTGCATTACCATCCTGGTAAGGCAAACGTGGTTGCCGATGCGCTTAGTCGCAAAGTTCACTGCAATTGTTTGACAGTAAGTTTGAGAGACGTAATTTTATGTCAAGAGTTAGAAAAGATCAATATAGAAATTGTTGAACAAGGGACTATATCTAACCTCACTTATTCGATCAACTCGAGAGATCAGTTATTGCGACCTGAAAAGAAAGCAAGGGTGTAACTTGTATCAAGGAAAAAGTTAGGAGTGGGAAGCCTACTTGTTTTCGAATTGATGAAGCAGATGTGTTATGGTTCAAGAATCGGTTAGTAGTACCGAAAGTCCCTGAGTTACGTCGACAGATCCTCGATGAAGCACATTTGACCGGATACTCTATTCATCCGGGGAAGCACCAAGATGTATCGGGACTTGAAGCGAGATTACGGTGGACCAAGATGAAAATTGAAATAGCCCGGTATGTTGCTAGATGTGATACGTGTCAGCGAGTGAAAGCCGTGCACATGAAGCCTGCAGGGCTATTAAACCCTTTGCCTGTTCCTTCTTGGAAGTGGGAGGAAATTGGAATGGACTTTGTTGTCGGACTACCCAGAACTGCAAAAGGATATGATTCTATTTGGGTTATTGTTGATCGTCTTACCAAGATAGCCCATTTCTTACCAATTAAGAAGCTATACACAGCACTTGACTGTGCTAAGTTATATGTGGAAAGAATTTTCAGTCTTCATGGTGCGCCAAAGGTGATTGTATCTGATAGAGGCTCTGTATTTATGGATAAATTTTGGAAGCAGTTGCAAGAGTCTTTAGGTACTCAGCTTACTCATAGCACTGCTTATCATCCACAGACCGGAGGACAGACAGAAAGAGTCAATCAGATATTGGAGGATATGTTGAGGGCTTGTGTTCTTACTTATCCTGCTAAGTGGGATGAATGCTTGCCTTTGGCAGAATTCTCTTACAATAACAGTTATCAAGAGAGCATCAAGATGGCACCTTTTGAAGCCTTATATGGCCGCGGATGTAGAACTCCCCGAATTGGTGCGAGTGCGGAGAAAGATGGTTCTTTGGTGTGGATTTAGTAAAAGATGCGAGAAGAGAAGGTTCGAATTATACGAGCCAATATGAAGGCAGCCCAGTCTCGACAAAAGAGTTATGCGGATAAGAGACGTCAGCCTTTGAAGTTTGCAGTAAATGATTATGTCTATCTGAAAGTATCACCAATGAAGGGTGTGAAACGCTTTGGAGTTAAAGGGAAATTAGCACCCCGGTATATTGGACCATTTCAGATTACGAAACGATGTGGGAAAGTGGCATACCAATTGAGATTGCCAGAACGACTTTCAGCAGTACACAATGTGTTCCATGTATCGCAGTTAAAGAAATGTCTTCGAGTGCCAGATCAAGTAGTTGACTTTGAAGGAGTTGAACTTGAGCCTGATTTAACCTATTCAGAATACCCTGTTAGGATCTTAGACCAAAAAGACCGTGTTACTCGAAGAAGAACAACCAGGTGGTATAAGGTTCAGAGTGGAATCAACATTACGAAGAAGAAGCTACACGGGAGTCGAAGAGTTTCTCCAAGAACATTTTTTAGGAGTTTTATGCTTCCATCTAGATGTCGTTTCTTTGTAATTATAGTGGATGTTTCTTTTAAGTTTAGTAGAAGTGACTTTTGTAAACTCCTAGTTGTTTTGTGAGCAAGTTAGGTGTGTCTTCCTGACACATTTCCTTTGCCGTTATGCTTGTTCTTGTGTTCCTAAATCTCGGGACGAGATTTCTTTAAGGGGGAAAGAGCTGTAACACCCGTGTTATATCACTAAAACTGGACATGTCATCATATGCATTGCAAAGCATCCATTGTGAGAACCTTGTCATGCATTCACTAAAATGAGTTTATTTCAATGCTATGTTTGTTAAATGACTTGAATTGCAATTATGAATGTTGAATTGAGTGTTATTTCATGTGTCAAACCCTACTCTTCCAAAACCTAGTTTTACCCCCTTTTCAATTACTCCAAATTTAAGCAAAATTTGGGAAAACTTCCAACATCAACCTTGTAGATATTTTTGAGATGAACAAAGTTAGTGTTTTGAGTTTTTCAAGTTTAGTTCAAGTTTTTAAAGTAATTTCAAATCCCAATTTGAATTTCAAATCTGACTTTTCAAGAAGTCTATCTTAAAGGCACGATTATCTGGTTGTCACCCCAGATAAGTCGAAGCAAAAAAGTACCAACCACATGCTTTGGGTAAGCCGGATCTCGGGGTGTGTCAAATCGGGAATGGCAACCACGCCTTTGGGAGTGGAGAGATGGCGGGAGTACAAGATACCCTCGGTGGGTTAAAGTCCCGGGACGGAGGCGTCTTGTATTCTCGGTGGCGTAGGCCTCGTTCCCGTTTTGAACGAATCGGGAGATGGTTGATATATGCAAGCTTCGGTGCTACATATATATCGTGTGGAAGGGAATCCCCAGCTGGGTGTTGAATCGATTCGCGAGTCGCCGTTGCTTCTCGGTGAAGGAGACCCGATACTCTGTCTCTTTCTTCGTAGTTAAGAAGAGAAACTAATGAGAAAGAAAGAGATTTGGTTGAGAAGTGTTTGAATTAGTACAGGGATCACTTAGAAGAGAGGTTTTACTAAATTGAAATAAAACCATGAAAGTAAGGATCCATTATTAGTAAGCTTTTATGCAAAATGAGTCATTGATCTTGTTAAGACCTTTCCTTGATTCCTATAACCAGCATTCCTGAGTCTTCGCCTATTTTTTTCTTTAGTCGGTTAAGTCTTGTTGAGTACTCCCGTACTCAGGGTTCTTTAACCCTTGTTGCAGGTGAGAGTCAGGGTCAAATGTGTGTTGGCCCTTGTTGCATGACGGTATTCCGGTGGATGCCGAGGAAGAGTAGATGTGGCCCTTGGGCAGGGTCTAAAGCTTTTGGTTTTAGTTGTTACTCTACTACTTGGTTTGTAATAATACTTAAATTTAAGTTTGAACTAGGTTTGTAAAATTTATGTTATATAATCCTTCCGCCCGTTTACTCGATGTATATTTGAAAAAAGTGTTGTAATGCTTTTATGACTCTTAATGATGAGATCCCCGTCGGAGAATTAATAGTGCTTTCTAGATCATTCGGTACATGTGCATTCTATCGAGGTCCTTGGGACAATGATATATGTATGTGGGCCCTATAATCTAGAAGGTATCGCTACAACCCGTCCATTGGTCCGGGGTGGGTGACGAAGGCGTGTCGACGCGGATCTCGTGGATCGCTGCACCCGGTCGATGAAGACCTCCCCCACAAAGTTGGTGCCATTGTCAGTGATGATCGAGTTCGGGACCCCAAAGCGGTGGATGATGCCGGTGAAGAACTTGACGGTCTCCTCGGCCGACACCGCACGATGGGCATGACCTCGATCCACTTGGAGAACTTGTCGATGGCGGCGAGGAGGTGAGTGTATCCTCCTCCTGGTCCTCTTGAGTGGTCCCACCATGTCGAGGCCCCGGACCGCGAACGGCCGGTGAGCGGGATCGTCTGGAGGGATTGTCTTGGGGAGATGCGCCTCGCTGGCAAAGAACCGGCAGCCCTCGCAGGGCCGGACGACTTGGGTGGCGTCGGCGGCGGCGGTCGTGCCAAGAGAAGCCTTGGCGAAAAAGCTTTCCCGACAAGAGCTCGCGGTGTCGCGTGGTGGCCGCACTTCGCCGCGTGGATTTCTTTGGACGAGCTCTTCACCTTGTTCGATGGTGATGCGGGCGAAGGATCTGCCGCCCCGGCGGTAGAGCTCTTCCCACGAGGGCGAAGGCCTTGGCCCTTCGGGCTGGTCGTCGTGACTCCTCCGCCCTCGGGGGAGCTCGCCTTCCTTTTTAGCCACCGCGCGCAATGGGATGCGCCGGTCCGGCCGGGACGGCCGAAGTTTGACCCGGCCCCCCGAGCCAGCCCCGAAGAGCTTGCAGCTAGGCGGGCCTTCCGCGCCGGAGAGCTCGATCCCTCGGGGACATCGATGCCCATGGGGTCCCAGCCTTGGGGAGTTTGAGCTCGCGCCTTCGGCGGGCTCCTCTTTGAGCCGTATCGAAGGCTTGCATTGCTCGTGCATGAAGACTCCGGGGAACCGGCGGGGCGGTCGATGCGAGTTTGGCGAGGACGTCGGCATCGTTGTTGAGGTTGCGGTGGACGTGGTTGACCCTCCAGCCCGTGGAAGTGCTCCTCGAGCTCATGGACCTTCCGATGGTATGCGACCATCTTTGGGTTAACGCAGCCGACTTCTTTCATGACTTGGTTCTTGACGAGCTCGGAGTCCCCAAACCTCGAGGTGCTCGGATCTGCCGAAGCTCAAGGCGCGATGCGGGAGCCCATTCACCAACGCCGTGCTCGCCACGCGTTGTTGGAGGCGGGAAGTGCGGGCGTATCGAATACTTCATGTGCACCTTTTTGGGGAAGTGAAGACGAGGCCGGCGCCGGCTCCATACTTTTTCACCGATCCGTCGGTGCGGGACCCAAGACTCGATATCGCCCGGCCGGGGTGGTCGCCGATCTCGGTCCACTCCGGCGACGGTCCGTTAGGGCTTGAGTCTTGATGGCGTCCCTAGGCGCGTGGTAATTCAGCTCCCATGAGCTCGACGCCCATTTAGCCATGCGGCCCGTAGCCTCCTGGGCTGCGGATGACCTCTCCAAGAGGGTACTTGAGACGATGGTGACCGGGTGGGAGTCGAGTAGTGTCTCGAGCTTGCGTCGGGTGATTAATAACGCGATACCGAGCTTTTCGAGTTGTGTGTAGCGAGTCTTGGTGTCGGGGCGAGGACCTCACCGATGATCGTAGACCGGGCGTTGCACCTTGAGCTGCGTGCCCTCCTCCCTCCTCTCGACGACGAGCGCGGGTGCTCACCACCTTCGAGGTGGCCGAGATGTAAAGGAGGATGGGCTCATTGGCTGCGGGAGCAACGAGCACAGCGCGGGCGGGCAAGGAGTCAAGCTTCTTTCGTGAGTCGAGCTTCTTTGGGCCTCATCGGGCCGGGAGAAGCGCTCGCCTTCTTGAACTTGTAGAGCGGGCTTCTTGCTCTCCCCGAGTCGAGCTATGAACGACTCGGCGCACTGCGAGACAGCCCGTGAGCCGCCGCACGCATTTGACGTTCTTGATCGGCCCCATGTTCATGATGGCGGTGATCTTCTCGGGGGTTGGCCTCAATGCCGCGCTCGGAGACGATGAAGCCGAGCAGCTTCCCTCGCGGGACCCCGAAGACACATTTTTCGGGGTTGAGCTTGACGCCGAACTCTCGGAGCTTGGCAAAGACCTTTTCGAGATCTGGGATGAGATCTTTCGAGCGCTTTGTCTTGACAACGATGTCGTCGACATACGCTTCTACGAGCTTTCCGAGGAGCTCTTTGAAGACTTTCTGCATGCACCTCTGGAAGGTGGCGCCGGCATTCTTCAAACCGAAGGGCATTGTTACGTAACAGAATGCACCAAACGGAGTGATGAAGGAGGTGGCGAGCTGGTCGAAAGCTCGTTCATCGCTATCCGGTGATAGCCGGAGTAGGCGTCGAGAAAACAGAGAGAGTCTCACACCGGAGGTGGAGTCAACAATTTGGTCGATGCGCCGCAAAGGAAACGGATCCTTTGGGCATGCCTTGTTGAGGCCCGTGTAATCAACACACATTCTCCATTTCCCATTCTTCTTTTTGACTAGTACGGGTTGGCTATCCATTCGGGATGATACACCTCCTTGATAAACCTAGCGGCTAGGAGCTTATCTATCTCCTCGGCGATTGCTTACGTCGATCGTCGCCGAAACGCCTAAGCCTCGCTTCACCGGCCGAGCCGGGTTTAATGTTCAAGGAGTGCTCGGGCGACTTCCCTCGGTATGCCGTGCATGTCCGAGGCTCTCCACGCAAACACATCGAGGTTCGTGCGGAGGAAGTCGACGAGCTCACTTTCCTATTTAGGAGTGAGCTCGACCCTACGCCAGAGGGGTGCGCCATCCCATCGACCTTTATCTCCTTGGCGTCCTTCAGGGCTCGAACGCGCCCGCGGCCTTGTTGAGCTCATCGGATGGGCTCGATCCCCCTGAGCTGAGCTTGAGCTCGTGCGAGCCGCGTGCTCGCAGCCTTCTTGAGATCGGGGGCCCTCCTCGCTGGCCCGGGCCGCCATCTTGGCGGCGTCTCGCCGATCTCGACCAGCGGCGTCGGCGTGACCGGATCGGCGGCGCCTCGCA
Source organism: Hyparrhenia diplandra (assembly GCA_015847255.1). Lineage (NCBI taxonomy): Eukaryota > Viridiplantae > Streptophyta > Magnoliopsida > Poales > Poaceae > Hyparrhenia > Hyparrhenia diplandra. The sequence goes on along the minus strand of JADLZK010009003.1, from coordinate 147,782 downwards.
CCAACGCGTGCGAAGGTGGAGTCGACGGGTGATGACCCCTCAGGCCCGGAATCTTGAGCTTGAGGTAGGTGTAGTTGGGAACGGCCATGAACCGCGCGATAGCATGGCCGCCCAAGAGCGCGTGGCGTTCGTTTCAAGGGGAGCACCTCGAACGTGAGGACCTCCATGCGGAAGTTGTCCGGGGTGCCGAAGGTGACGGGGAGGTCGATTCGCCCGAGCCGGGATCATCCGTCCCGCACTACGCCGTGATCGGGTCCGCGAGGGGCGGAGGCGTGCTTTTGGTGATGCCAAGGGCTTGGAGCGCGTGGACGTAGAGGAGATTGAGGCCGCTATTCCCATCCATCAGCACCTTGCCGAGGCGCTTGGTGCCGATGATGGGATCGACGACGAGCGGTTATCTCCCGCACGGGACATGCCGGGGTGATCCGTCTTGTCGAAGGTGATCGCCGAGCTTCGACCACTTGAGGTAGGCGGGCGTCGCAGCTTCGATGAAGAGGACCTCGCGGCGGGCGGAGCTTTTTGTCGGCGCTTGGACTCGCAGCCCCAGCCCCGCCGAAGACGATGTTGACGGTGCCGTCCTCGATGTAGACATCGCCGCCGTCTCGATCCTCGAGCTCTCGCGCCGTGGGCTCGGGCCGCCCGCCCCTTCTTTGCCGCCCCTTCGCCGTGCCCATTACGTGCTTCTTCGGAGCCGGCAGTCCTTCATCTTGTGCTTCACGGGACCCTCGTGATGCGGACACGGGCCTCGAGCATCTTGTCGAAGTGTTCCTTGTGGACGAAGCCCTTTGCTCCCTTTGGGAGGGGTCTTGCGCTGATCCGCGACGGCGACAAACTCCTCTGCCGTCGTCGCCGTCATGGGGCGCTTTGTTCTTCTTGTTCTTCTTCTTGCGGGAGCGGGGCCGTCCGTCCCGCGGCCTCGTGCCGTCCCCCGGGTCTGCCTTGCCCGTGACGGGCGGAGACGCCGTCTCCTCGGCATGCCGTGGCGAGGTCGAGGAGCTCCTTCACGGACCTAGGCTTTTTGACGCCGAGCTTGGGATGAGGTTCTCGCAGGGGTGGTGCCGAAGGTGAACGCGGTGATGATCTCGGAGTCGGAGGCCTCGAGAGGTTGTTGCGAGCCGGAGAAGCGCCGATGTAGTCACGCCGTGGCTCTCCCCTTCTTCTCGCTTGCATCCGCGCAAGTCCCGTGTCGTGCTCGCCCGGCGAGGGTGCCCGAAGTTGCCGACGAAGACGCCGCAAGGTCCTCCTGGGCCGCGGATGGTGCCCTCATGGGCAAAAGCTTGAGCCAAGAACGAGCCGAGTCGGCAAGATAGAGAGGCGGTGTTACGTATTATGAAGTAGTCGCCGTCGGCGCCGGCCCGCACCCGAGACGATAGTCCTCCAACCACGTGGCCGGATCGGTCTCCCGTTGTACTTCGCACCGAGGCCGGAGCTCCGGAAGCGCGAAGGAACGGGCCTCGTGGATCGTGAACCGAACGCCTTAGGCCGCCTTGAGCTTGAGCTCAACGGCGGCGGTCTCGCGCCCGGCGATGGGCTCGCGCGACAGACGTGCGGCGTCGGGCTGCGGCTCTTGTCCTCCCGCCGCCCGGTCGCCCGGCGGCGTTCGCATGCGTGCGAGGACGTTTTCATCGTCGTCGCGGTGGTACCCCGTCGTCTCTCGGGGGCGTTCTTGTCCACGCCACCCCTCCGTATGCTTCGTCGGGCGTTGACCGATTGTCGTAGCGGCGTCGCGGTTCGCCGATCCGTCGGTGCGGCGTGAACCTCGGGATGAGAGGAGGCCTCGTGCTCTTCACGAAGCCGTCGATGAGACGCGGAGCTCGCCGCCCTACTGCACCGCTGCCTCGCCATGAGCTTTGACTTGCTTTCGTGGGTCCTGCCTTTGGGTCTCGGGGGACCCGCACTTGCGGGAGCTGCCGGCCGCCCGGGGTTCACCGGGAAGCTCTTCCAACACCGGCGAGGAGCTGCCAGGCATGGTGTCGCCGATTGATAGGTCATTACATCACGAGCTCGAGCTCGTGCCACGTGGCGGCGTCGTCCTCCCAGCCGGCAAGGAGGGCCGCGCTCGAAAGGCCGCCGCCGAGTTGCGAAGCCTCCCGGCGGGACGCCGACGACGGGCGAGGCGGGTCGCGCCCCGGCGAGTTCCCCGGGGCGTGTGCTCGAGTCGCGAAGGGGATGGCTATTGAGCGCTCCCTCGGGGTGTGTGGTACATGTAACATCGTGTGGGAGTGTCGCGATCCATGAGGCTCATCGGCCGGAGGCGTGACTGCAGCCTCGTGGGCGTGGTCCGGGGGCTCATTACCCCAAGCGAGGGGAGACCCGCCGGCCGTCGTGGGGTATCTTAGGCGCACCGCCCGGCCCAGTGAACTGGCCCACCGACGGTGCGTCCTCACCGGCGGCGGGAGGACGACGGCGTTGGCGATGGAGAAGGTGATATCACGCGGAGAGAGCTGCGTGGGCTCGCGTCCCAAGATGTCGGGAGGAGGTCCCGATTAGGGACGAAGAGGCGGTCCGCCGCCGCGCGGATGGACTGGGCGGGCTGCGGGGCCCCCGCCCCATGTTAGCGAGGACGGAGCCGGTGGCGCCCTCGGAGGTGGGGAGGCTCGGCCCAGCGGCTCTCCGGCAGAACGCCCTCCGCGGCCTCCTCCTCCTCTCGGCAAGCTTCCTACCGCTTCACCCCCACCCGGGGGGCTCAAGACTTCAAGCTCCCAGTGCCGAGCTTGAAGAGCTCGGCAAAAGCCCGCGTGGCGGCCTCGGCAGCAACAATCTTCGGCCGCCGTGCCGGCGCCGCCGACACCGGGCGCCACACCGCCTTCACGAGGTCGACACGAAATCGTGGGAAGTGGGAGAAGACGCCGACCGCCTTTGTGCAGGCCGTCGTGCGCCGCCGTCCCTTCCGTCACCTTGCGGGGAGGGCCGACACCAGCGTGATCGGGTCCGCCGCCTCCTCCATGCCAAGGACATCACAAACGTCCTCCACCACGGGCCGCAAGGCTCCCATCGTGCGCGCTCCGAGCTCTCGGCCTCCTTCACGGCCTTGGTTGCGCGCCCCGGGAGGGCCGACCTCCTTCCGCGCGCATCGACGAGGTCGTGGTGCCGTACTTCCCAAGTCCGCCTCCTTCTCCCGCAGCCGCGAGCTGCGTGTTTTGCTGAGGGGAGGCCTCGGCGGAAGCCAGCTCCCGAGCCTTGTCCTCGACATCCTGGGCCGCTTTCGTGGACTTCTCTTTCTCCCCGCAAGACAAGAAGATTGCTCGGCACAAGAGTCACCACGGCTCAAAACCAAGTCGAGAAGCGTGATGCCCGCTTACTCCCACAGCTCGGAGTAGAGCCCACCTTTCGTTCGCCCGAAGTTCTCGTTCTCGGCGTTGAGCCGGTCCCCTCCGCGATTGTCGCATGGCAACAAAGACACGCATTTCGGCGGCCTCGCGGTCATCTGGCGAGGTCCCGCCGGCGAGGACGACCAGCCCCAAACACCGAGAAGACAAAGAAGCAAGATAGGAGTGAGAACACTCACCCACGAGCTCGGGTCAGCCGCGACGGAGGCACTCGGCGGTCTCCCCTTCTCTCTTGTAGAGGACTCCGCCCCGCTCGGCCGGCCGAGCAAGCTCCTTGTCCTCGAGCGAGCGGCGGAGGACGTCTAGCTCCCCTTGCATCTTCTCGCGCTGCCTTGTGGGCGCGCTCGAGCTCCTCCTCTCGCCGAGCCGCCTCGCAGCGGCGGCCGGCCCCATCTTGTGCCGCCCGGGGAAGCCCGGCCCTCCGCACCGCGAATGAACCCGACGACGTCCTCCGTCTCGACGCCGAGGAACCGGTGTTGAAGTTGTGTCACGCCAAGTTCTTCACCAGCTCAGCGCCACAGCTCGCCCCCTCCCAGCGACGCCACCGCCCCTTTCGAAAGCCGTGTCGCCGGTTGTACCCCTGATGGAGTCCCGCACACCACGAAAGCGCAAACGCGTGAGCAACCCGGGACACAAGGAAAGGCATTCGGCGTCGTGGCGGCTTCAAACCTGCGGAGGCGAAAGCACGCACACCGGATCCTCGAGGGCGAGGCTGCGCCGTCGTCATCGGGACATGGGTCGGCGGGAAGAACGACGTCCACACCTGGCGGTGGGGCGCTTGCCGCCGCGACAACGCACGGACACGGGACACGTTCATCATGACCTCCCGGTGGTGAGGAAGGGCACCACGGAGGGGACCAGCAACATCTCCTAAGACCAGCTCCGACGGGCCCCGCGCCCCGGCCCGCGATCCTCGCCACCTCCGCCATCCCTTCATCATCGAGACATCGACGAGAGATGCTCGCGACGGCCTCCTGCGGTCGGGGACGGATCTCGAGCTCTCGGCCCGGCCTCCCTCGGCGAGCCCCCGACAAATTGGGGGCCTCCTCGGAACCGCCGTCCCCCATCTCCGCCGTCACCAAGGGGCTCATAAAGGGCGGCGCCGGGGCGCCCCGCGAGGACGCGGTTGGAGCTCCTCAATCGAGCTCAAACCGCCTTCGCCGACCACGGGGACGGCCCGTCCGACGAGGGCCAGCTAAGCAGTTTGCTCCCCGTGACGAGGCGGTGGTTGACAACGCCCCCTTGAACGGAACAACACCATCATCATTGAACCCGGCCGCCAGCTGCCGCCGTCCGCCACCATCGCCCGGGCTTGTTCCGCAGCGCCGAAGCTCGCCGCCAGCCACCGCAGCTCATCAACGAGCTGAGCCCGCCGACGTCGAGCTCATCATCGCCGGGCGCCATGGTGGTCACCACCTGCTCCCCCGGCCGCACCGACCAACTTCGACGCCCGGCCCGTGGTCGCTTTCTCCGGCACGGCAGGCCGCCGCCGCAACATACCGCACAAGTCGAGCACTCACACCACGCCGGGTTCGAGGTTACCACGGCCACGCACGCAAACTCACCGGGTGGCTGTCCCTTTCGACTCCCCGCGCCCGGTGCTTTGACCCGCCGCCCGGCTGCCGCCCGGCCCGCGCCGAGGGCTTGGGCACGGCGCGGGTTGAGATAGAGGCGGGCTCCGCACGGGCGAGGCAAGACCATCGGAGGCGTCGAGCCCGTGGGACTGGACAGGTCCCGACCTCTCGGCTGCAGGTTCAAGCAATGTCGGAGTCCTTCCAAAAGCACGACGATGGCTCAACCTCCTCCGAAGCCCCGCTCACCACCACCACTGACGACCCTACCCCCGGCCGGAGCAGAACCCGTCGAATGGCGGCGTGGGAGAGGGGGTCGAGGAGCCGAATGGCCGCACCTCACCAACTGAAGAGCTCGAACTCGTCGGAGAAGCTCGTGGCGACCGGAACGAAAACACGGGTCGTGGCCGGGCGAGGAGTTCTTACCGGTGCGGATGTCTCCGAGTTTGGCAGGATCACGGGGCAACCGCCACCTCCTCGCCCGTCTTGGTCACCACCCCTCATCCGTAACTCCACCCGATCAACGGTGAGACCGTGGGGGCGTTCGGCCCCCAAACGGGGCCTTGTCCGCCACCATCTCCCACACGCGGAGCTCGGCGACGCTGGAGGGGCACCACCGCTTTCCGGCCCGTGCCGCGATGATATGATTCACCACCGCCAGCCCATTGTCTCCGAGCAGCCCTGATCTTGTTCACGGTCGCCACCACCTCCGCCATAGAGCTCTTGTGCGGCATTTCACGCCACACCGAGTTCCCCGTCGCGGTTGGTGCGGCGGTTGTCTGCGGACAGGGATGGGACGGGTCGTTCTTTAGGGTAGAACCACTTCGTCCCTCCACCCCGGATTGGCGGACGGGAAGTCGTCCTCCTGAAGGTCTCCCACGGACCTTCCCCCCCGCGTAAACGCATCGGCACGCGGGCTATCGGAGCCGGTCCGCCGCCCTTGGCTACGGTCGGATCTTGGCGAAGACGTAATTGCGTGAAAGCTCCCGTTGGGGGATCCCCAACCAACCCTCGCACAAAGATCGTGAGCGTCGAGAGGAGCAAAGACCCGTTGGGCGTCAGTCTTTGGAGCTCGACGCCCGATGCGAATGATACGGCCGGGAAGAAATCGTCTCACCGGCATGCCCGATACGCTCGTGGAAGGCGATGAACGACACCACGCACCCATCGGGCGGGTCGGGGGACCGCATGGGGCGCCCGGCGGAGAGCGATCCACTCCATCGCCCCGTCGTCGGCGAATCCGGAGCCCGCCCGGCGGTGTTGCATCTCTCGATCATCGCCTCCTTCACCGACGACGGCCGCCACGAACCCATCTCTCGGCCCTTTTGCACGGACTACCGACGGGGAGGGGAGAAGGGAGGTTTGGATCTATGGATAGCGGCAAGAAGCGAATCTTCTTGGCAAAGGAAAGCAAAGGGCACGAAATGGGAAGGTAGGACCGCCCTCGACCCCGCCTATTTGTAGGAGCTGCGGCTCGGCGGGCGTCAAGAATAAGCCGCAAGGGGACCCACCTCCCGTCGCATCCGTCAAGCAACCGCCGCCCCGAGATTGCCACGTGTGACGCCCGGCGGAATCCGAACCGCCACGACATTAAGGCGGTAATCGACGGCTAGCGGTAAAACCCCCAACGGTAAGATCCCAATGGCTCTTTTTTACATAACAAAAAAACGTCGAAGAGCTCGCGCAACGGTCGCTCATCGGGTTCCGGCGAGCTCGTAGCACGAGCTCACCGCCACGGGGTTCAAAGGTCAAAGCCGACTCGAGACTTCCTTGGCCGCCCGAAACAATGAGCTAGGGGCACCTCGCTGAGCGGCATCGACGGCCCACGCCCGAGCCGAAAGGGCTCTGGGCTTCGCGCCAGCGCGTCCGTAGCCGAGGGCTCTGAACGACTCGGTCCGGCCTCTTCGAGGAGGAAGCATCTCGCCCGAGGCAACCGGCTCGAGAACCACGGAAGTCGAGCCCTCAAAATCGAGGTCGATCCACTAGCCGATCGTGCGAGCGAGTTGGCGAACTCGGACCTCACACGGACCATCCGACGGCACTCACGGCGCCGATCTCGACCAACGAGGCTAGATCGGGTTCAAGCTCACCATCTTCGCCTTTGTGAAAGACAACGGGTCGATGAGCCCACAACAATTCTAAAAAGCCTCGTGAGAGCTCACGGCTCTCACGGAGCCTCAACTACACCGGCGGGTGCTTCGCGCACCCACGACAAAAACTTTCCCCTACTTAAGAATCTCCGCAACAAAGGCCACCATTTGGGCAGCATCGGGAGGAGAGACCCCGTCTCTCCCAAGCGCTCGAGGGCTACCTGTGCGGGATCGATATTCGGGGGCGCTAAGAATGAGCTCCCCGCCGGCGTCAACAAGCTAATGCAGCCCTAAGAGCCCACTCGGTCAGCGCAAAAGAGGTCGCTACCCTCCAGAAGAGCTCCGTGCCCGCGGGCGAGCTCCCACCATAGCCGAGTATGCGTGTACGAGCTCTCCGTGCCGAGGGACTTGTTCTCGCCTCGACCGAGCTCTCCCGAAGTGAGCTCCCCCATTCGCGTGACGAACATTCTCCTGAGGACCTCTTTCCGCCTCGCTCGAGCTCGAGCTCAATGAACCCCGCGGCGACGGAAGAGCTCATCTATCTTTCGCGTGAAGCCAGCCAGTACGGAGTTGGCCAACCACTCCAAGACAAAACAGAGTAGCCACACGGCGCTACGGCTACAGGAGGAGGTCTTTTCCATCATACCGCCATACCCCATCGACTCCAACGGCGCCGCCCGCGGTACCCTCAAATGCGATCGGTGTGTGCATGCCTCATCCATGGTATGGCGCGCCCATGTCGGCGGGATCGATTCCTACCCACGATTAAGGACGGCACGGCGGACCACCGCCCAAACCTCGATTCGCACGTGCGGCGGCGACCAATTTCAGCATCCAAGTCTCCAAAGAGCTCGGAGGCGACTCTGCCCCGACCAAAGAGCTCGTCCCCAGAGCTCCCTCGCCATACCCCGTCGCATCCAACAACTCTACTACGGTCACCTCTACGGGTTTTTGCGGAGGCGCATCTCGGCGTCGGCGGCATGGCGCCCCTCCCATACCGAAGAGGCGGCTTCCAACTGCGATTAAAGGCGAGGCGCCCGACCATCGCCCAGGCCCGATTCCCGCGTGCGGCGGCGACCGATCTCAACATCCAAAGCTACCGAGAGCTCGAAGAGAGCTCCCGGCCAATCAACGAGCTCGTTCGAGAGCTCCTTCACCTACCCGCGCTCCATGGCCCCTCATTCTATCCACTCTCGCCTCAACTTGAAGAGCTCATATGTCCCCGCCCCCTTGCCATTATAAAAGGAGGGGCAGGGTTCTCAATTGAGGCAAGAGAAGACGACACACATCAAATTCTCACAAACCAACACCCTCGCTCATTCTCATATTGGCACTAGCCTCAATCACAGAGACTTGGGAGTCCGCTCCCTCTCTCGATCCGCTTATGCGCACCCGGTTTGAGCATTTGAGCTCGGATAGTGATCACACCGGACTAGGGAGCTTGATTTCGCCCAAACCAAAGTATAAACATTGTGTCATTGTCTCTAGAGCTAGGCCATTCGGAGAACGCACTAGCTAGTCGATTCTTTCGTGGACGGTGGTCACCGCGATATCGGACCACGACAGATCCCCTCGGGATAACAAATTGATTGATCTCGCAAGCTGCAAGCACATATTTGTTATCCAAAGTGGTTCACTATAAAGCTTCTCATAAATTACCTTAGGTATAATGTTGACGCTTGAGCCAAAATCACGAGAGCATTGTTGAATGTGAGGTGTCCAATTTTGATTGTAATGACTCGGTCTTCCCGGATCTTTCTTTTTAGGTGGCATTGAGTCATCTAACCAACATCTTCCCCGAGGTCTCTATAGTAACGACCTGCATTATAAATATCGACAAGATTTGCGCTTTCTAATTCTTCCTGGTTGCCCTCGAATCTTTCCCCGGTGTGGTTAGTGGAATGTATAAACCGAGAAATCTGAGATTCTATCATCTTATTAAAAGCGTGGTTGATTCTTGATAGTCAAGAAAAGCTTTCAGGGCAGTGTTGATAAGCTCAAGAGCTTTGTCATTAGTTGCTATCTTTCTTGACAGATTCTCCATAGTTTTTCCTTGGTTAACAACCGGATCTCTCAAAGAAGGTTGATAAGTATTGAAATTGTTACCTTGATTGTTACCTTGGTAATTGCCTTGATAATTACTCGATAGTTGGGCCTCTGTTGGTTCCAACCTTGATTCTCGAGGGCGAAAAAATTATTATTGTTGTTATTGATGAAATTAATATCCTCCATGATCTCTGGACAATTCCTTCCAAGTGGGCCTAAGTTTTCACATTCTTCACATGTCATGCATGAATCTTGAATTTGCATCACGCCTTGGGTTGAGAATCTCTATCTTCTAGCTTCTTCATAATAAGGTCCATTTTAGCGTATAGCATATCTACTTCTTTAAGCCGGTGCATTCCCTTTTTGCGAGTTTGACGTTCTTCACTCCAACCTTGGTTGGAAGCCATTTCTCCACAAGTTCTGTAGCATTTGTAATTGTAAGTGATAAGAAAGCACCACCAACGCTACATCCATAGTTTCACGAGCACTGAACAAGCCCATGATAGAAAGTCTCGCATCAACGACCACTTCTCCATCCCATGGTGTGGACATTCTGAAATATATTCTTGAAAACGCTCCCATGCTTCAGGGACTGATTCATCATGCTGTTGTTGAAAATTTGATATCTTCCCCCTTAAGGCATTTGTCTTGCCTATCGGAAAGAACTTTGCAAGAAAAGCTGTGGAACATATATCCCATGTTGTATTCTTATCTTTTGTAGCATAAAACCATTGCTTAGCTCTTCCCAATAATGAGAATGGAAAGAGACGAAGCAAGATTGCATCCTTGGATACATCCTTCATAGTGAATGTGCTGCAGATCTCCAGAAAGTGTTGGAGATGAGCACTAGCATCTTCATGTGCCTTTCCACAAAACTGACTTGATTGTACCATATTAATGAGCCCTCGCTTAAGTTCAAAGCCATTATCTCCAACCTCTACCTTCGGTCCAACAAGAATATTGTCCGTGGTAGGAGCTGAAAATTCACGAAGTGTCTTGTTTGCCATAGCTTAAAATTCGGATGTCAAATTTCTAGTAACTTGATTAACTTCCAATTCAGTAGACTTTGGTGTCTCGGATGATGATGATAATGTAGGAGCTGGAGTTTGTCTCGAGATTTGCTTTTTCCCGCCCGATTAATTTCTCAGGGATCTTCAATAAAATTTTTCGGAAGATTTCTATTCATACAACTCCCCGCAAAAGATAAAAACAAAATAGAAAAAAATGGGTTGAACCTCGTTTGAGTATGTGATAATGGGTTCTCAATGCATTAGGTGATGTAAAGTGATCTCTCTTGTTTCCTTATGTGATGTGTTTATAGGATTTTTATTAGCACCCTTTCTAACTAGTAAGTCAAAACAATACCAACTTAATTAGGAATAACTCTGTCTAGGTTTTGGCTAATACCCTTCCCAACTAGAAAGCCGGAAAGAAGTTTTCTAGTGCTTCTTTGGAGTTTTGAAAACAACATTTTTGAAATTAAGATATTGACTATGCTCTCCCAAACTAGGAAAAGTTTTGAAAAACAAAAGTCAAGAAAAATTTATTTTTTCTCGATAGACTACACCTTCCCCAAAGAACGGCGCCTTAAATGCTTGTTGATATTTCTAAGACGATCCTTATTAGGAAGGGAGAGAAATATATATGGGATATCTATCTAATCATGTTAGCTTGGATATGGGATTAACCTCATAATCCAACAAAGCGAAGTTAGGGCAGTGTTAGTAGTGGGATGTATCTTAGCCACATTATCCATAGTGGAATTAATCTCACCAGATATGAACTCAAGGTATACCACTCATTTCTAGGCATTACCTATACACTAGTCTATCACCCTAGCAATAACGCTCAAAGAAATGCGGGGCATGGTATTTATAGATTGGCCTTGATAAAAGATTGAACATGATATCTCTGCAAGCGCACAGATAGAAATACCAATTGTAGCACTTCACCGGGAGTAAATCCGTATCGTATTTATATTTTACCACGGGGAAGGGAGTCTATGGAAAGGTAGAGAGATAAGAACTATCTAATGATTTATAATATGATTTATTTATGAGATCATTCACTTTATAATATTATAATGCAGAGTAGCCATGAGTATCAAACATAACTCAACAGATAAGTCACGATAAAGATAATTATAATAATGATAAATGTCCATGTCTAAGATTAGCCTATGCCACTAATATCATACAAGCGCTTAACATGTTATAAATTAGACTAGAATGAATATTCCTAAGATACTCTAATTAATATATGTCAATGAATACTACAATTAGTGCAATACATCTAGCTATCATGGCAAGGTTGGATTACTTCTACACATGGCAAGCATTACCAATGACAAGCAAGGACGAAACTTGTTCATCATCGTAATTATAGGCTCGACGTGTCCTACATTCATTGGTGGACTCTAAAGGACTCAATAGGGCTGTCACCCCCGCGATCTACCACACGACCCAGTTGTAGGGTGCAATTGCGGATAAACGTTGTATAAACACCACGTTTACACATTGCTTATCACCCACATAGTGATCATCTATATGGATGCTATACAATTCCATGCATAAAATATAAAGCAATCTTACTAAACTAAACATATAATCATAGCAAGCATAAACACATATCAACAAGAATATAATAATTATAAAGATCAAAGCCATAACAATTGTATTCTAAATATAAGTGAACTTCTGATTGAATACAAGAGAGAAGTCTCAAGAACGATCCTTGCTACTTCTTGACTATCGGGAACTCAAGATGAACTTGATCTTCAACTAGAACTAGTTATGTAGCTAATCTACTTCTAGTATGAATTAGGGCTTAGGTCTAGACTTGGCTGGACTTGGATGAATATGATTGATAATGAAATTGTTATCGACCTCGTGGTCACCGGTCTTCTTATATAGTACTTGGCGATGAACATCAACCCTTGGATCAAACCGACCTTCAACAACAGTGTAGATACAACCTCAAGGTCGGTGGTAAACCGACATAAAAATGTGAGGGTCGATAGGGTGACCCCACCCGGCGGCCGGCCTATGTGGCACCGGGCGGCCGCCAGCCGGAGTGCCACCTCGCCTTCCCGTCTTCTCTCGGTGTCCTCCGGTATCTTCTAGAATGTTTTAGTCCACTTTTCGGGTTGAATTACTTCACGGATAAGTTTGGTCTTTTATTTGTCTTGTATATGTCTTGTATATTACGGAACCTTCTCCATTATTCTCTGCATTTTCCTATCAAGTCCACAAGAAAGTCACGTAATACCAAAACTCATGGAATTATGTTAGTTAGACCCCTAGACTTATGTTTAGCCTTTGACTTGAGCCCTTAATTCATATTAAATAACTTAAAATTTTATGATATAACAAGTGTCAACAATGGCGGACACGCCGCACGGGACGTCGCCCTCCTTTCCGCCCGTCATGACGGGCAAGAGGATCATCTCATAGTTGCGACCGAGCGTCACGAACTCCAAAGATCCTCGAAGAACGCCGGTGTTCCGGCTGAGCGGGAGCTCGTATCTCGGCGGCGGGGTGGAAATGAAGGTGGAAACGCCATGAGGGCTAATGGAGATGTGGATTGCACACGCGCGTCCCCCTACCGGCGCGCCAACTATCGGCGTTTCGAGAGCCGAGGGTGCCTCGGTGCCGGCAATAAAGAATTTCTAGGCCGTGTGCCTCCTCCCCAATGGCGTAGTGCAAGATGGACACGGACACGGTGGGTTTATCCTGGTTCAGCCAACGGGGCCCTACGTCCAAATGGGTGGTGTCCCGCTCGTGTTACCTCGGCGCTCAAAGGAGAGCTTGTAGTAGGGGTTACAAGCGGCGTGAGGGAGAGAAGCTGGTCTCAAGCCCCACGATCGTGGTAGTGGTGGTGGTGGTGGTTGACTCCGGCTGAATTTGCGATCGGTCGATCCCCGCTAATGGGGCATTACTCCCCTTTTATAGTAGGAAGAGGAAAATAATGTTTACATTTGTAGGTGCCTAGGCGGCTAACTCCCGAGACTACACTTGTTGCATGTGCGCAAATGAGGGTTGGTTGGCTTGACGCCGCTTGATGAAGACACGCTGTCCCCGATCTCATGGCGGACGCGTGCCATTTCCCTGTCGGCCCCGAGGGCCCCCCCTGAGGCGTCCCTCACGATCCCGCATGGCGAGGGCGGTCCTAGGAACGCCGGCCGGGGCGCGTGTCATGCGCCCGAGGGTCTCGCCCAACGTGGCATCTTGGCGGTGTTTTTGGGAATGAACAAAGTGTTGTCTCACGGTTTCCCGGCCGGGCGGGCGTAATACGCCACCGCCCGGCTTTGTGTCCCATCGCCGAATTGGGGAGCGATTTGGCGGGCCGATTTGATCGGGCACACCGATGGCCCCTGCGCCTCGTCACTAATCAACCCGCATTAAATGCAAATTTGTTTCCCTTCCTCCGGACGGAACCTCCCATGCCCGAGGGTCAGCGACCCCGGGTGAGACGTTGGGCTACCTCGCCCGAGGATGGAGAGTCGGGTCTCCCTCGGACGGCGAGATTTTGCGCCCGAGGGTGGTGAGCTAGGCCACCCTCGGGCGGCAGTCCATGCGCCCGAGGATGGAGAGTTGTGTCTCCCTCGGGGCGGGGTCTAAGCACCCGAGGATGGAGAGCTGGGTCTCCCTCGGGCGAGACGGAGATTGGGGTTGAGTCCGAGCCCCCGGGTCGGTTGGTGATGACGTGGAGCGTTACGGTTCTCCGTCTTGTAAGGGTTCTTGACCTTGTCATTGTTGAGCGTAGCGAGCTCCTTCCGACGCTTTGGTCGTGGAGATTCGTGGATGAAGACAAGGCGCTCAAAGACACGGCTTGGAAATTAAGGCGAGCAACTACTCGGTGTCCTTCGTCGTGGTGACTCCTCGTGGGCCGCTTGTGGGCCGACTCAGCTTCATGTATGCGCCGTGGCTCTTTTTGGGTCTATCGCCCGTTGGGCCGTTCTTTGGAGCGGGATGGTGGCGTGGATTTACCGGGCCCGATGGGCCGGCGGATTCTCGTTATTTGGAGAATGTCTCGGGGCCCAATATTTAGGTCCCGACAATAAGGGAGATCCTTATTAGGAATTAAATAAATATTATTCGGGATAAATAAAATAGGATATGCTTGTAAAAGGTATTCCAATCGTATAAGGAAACCTTATAGAGATTGCTTAGATTACGAGTCCCGCTATTCGGGCTATAAAAGCAAGAGGCATGTAATCTCTAGGGGATAAGCAAGCAATAAAAAAATATCTTGACTCTCGGCTCTTGGCTCCCGCCCTTGCCCCGCACCAAGCGCCGCCCCCGCGCCACGCCGCGCCGCGCCGCCTCCTCCTCCCCTCCCCACGGCTCCCTCCGCTCCACCTCGTTGCTCGTGCTGCTGCTCGTCGCCGCCGGCGTGAAGCCGCAGCCCCCCACGCCTCGTTTGAATCCGCAACGGCCGACGAACACGTGTCAATTCCGCCCACCTAGCCGGAATCGGCACCGGGTATCCGGAGACCAGGGCGATTCCCACCACCGATGGCTTCCGAGATGAAGGAGTTCACCATGGCGCTCAAGAAGCTCCTAGATGAGAACCGCACCGGATGAGCCGGTAGCCCGACGACATGGAGACCCGCATCCGTCGCATGGAGTACGCCTACATCACCGCCAGGGAACTCCGCGACGTCACGGCGACGACGGCCGGAGGACAGCCCAGCGGCCGCCGCCGCCGCCCCAAGGCATAGGGCCGCCCCGGGCGCGCCCCGCCGCCCCCCCCCCCTCCCGTGCCGCGGATCCCGACGTCGGCTCCGACCTTGCTATCCTCCCCCTCGAGGAGGAAGATGACGCCGACCATGACGCACCGGCCGTCATCGATGTCATCACCGACGACATCGCAGCACCGCTACCCTCTCCTCTCCCCGACACCTGCTACGGCGGGGGGGCTCTCCCCCGCAGAGATGGCGCCACCCGCGGTGCCCCCCCCCCGACCCCCCCCAGCCACCCGCGGCGCCCTCAAGCCCTGTCCCCTGTCGGGCGCCACCCGCGGCGCCTGCGGCGTGTTCCCACCGAGATCGCCCTCCCTCCTGTTGGTATTTATTAAGTGCAAAAAGAATATAAAGGGTTCCGGCAGTTTACGTAATATATATACCATTGTAGCTTTTACCCGGAGTATTCCAGAGTATCGTTATTTATATTTTCCACACGAGGAAGCAAGGGTAAAGACTATGATAAATCAAAATCATGTATCTACTAACTTAATATACCAACTAAACTAAAGTGAGGGGGTAAATAATGTATATGATATGATAATTAATAGCACTTAACCAGGAGAATATTATAATATAGAATAGATAACTAGGTCGAGAGGACAACGGGAGAGATCTAGGTTCCCGAATACTTCTCTAGTACTTTGGTTCTTGAGTAACTAAGGCATGAAAAGGTATAGCGATCATAAAAGAACACTTTGGGGACATCGAGAACACTAGCCGCGAAAAGGGATGAGAAGGGGGCTAGGAAGCTCCGACTTCACGGTCCTACAACACCAATCCGAACGTGGTGGAATACGCCGGCCGTTAGGGTCGTCACCACCTAGGGGGCTACCACAACTATCCGTGGGATTGGGTGCAATCTAAGGTAACCTCTAGTCTAGACACCATGTCCACACTATTAATTACTACTCTAATCATCATGAATAACCGTGAGCACTCAATACGAGCGAAGATCCCATGCAATTATATAACAACTATATTCTAATCAATAAATGAAAGGCATAAAAGTAACTAGAGAAGATAAATATAATTATGGCATAAAGTCTAATAGAGTTGAGATACAAAGATATACCGCAACGCCGAAGACTTCTCCAGAACCGAACGCAGTTCCCTCTCTCCCCAACTCTCTACTAGGTCTATTCTATTACATTGTAGCCGTCTAATCTAATTCTCCGGGGCGTCGTGCCTCCATCGATGAGATATGTAATTGATGTATGAGATGTTCCGAGATAGGGGGTCTAGGGGTCTATATATATGGGTCTTCTTCTCGTCCCTTCAGCCCCGCCAGCGTGCGGTACTAATCCGGTGTTTGATCTTAATCCATCTCGTACTTCTACCGACGCCCTCGGATCAAACCGACGTTAAACAACCGGTTTTGATTGCGTCTTAGAGGCGGTGGAGGAAGCTTCCGGAAGCGGGGCCGGCGTGGCGGAGGTGGCAGCCGATCGGCCCCATTATTGGGCCGATCGGCCCAAGATGGGCCCCACCTGAGCTGAGCTTTTGTGGGTGCGTGCGTGTCGTCGTGCCGTTTCGAATTGTATTTGTTCGCGTCAAACGGAGTCCGGATGAGGGAGTTATGCCCGTTTTACGAACCCCGCTCTGCGGCCCGATATCTTCGATTACGGACTCCAAATATGGCAAATGATATATCCGTTTCGATCACCTCGACGAGCTCTTAGCAATGTTGTACTTTGATTCTTCATTTGAAGTACTTCTATGTTGCTCTTTTGTAGGAGTTGGATCGAGTACGATTGGGACACGTCTTGGAGTCGTATGTCACTCCAATTCTGCTGTTTTTTTCTGTTTAGTCCCCGAAAATCACAACTTCACCAAAACTGATGGAAATATGTTAGTGACACCCTATTCTAAGTTGGTATTATTATTTATATCCCTTTCTCATGTTTATTTGATTAATAAATTTATACGATAACAGTGTCAACACCCGCTACGTCCGCGGCGCCCTTGCAAGTCCAAGAGTTCGACGGCACCGGCGACCCCGACCTCTGGATTCGCAAATTTGGAGCTCTTCTTCGAGCTCAACACGGACATCGACCGGACTACTACATGAGTTACGCGCTGCCTTCCACCTCAGCGGGTCTTGCTGCGATGCGGTACATGGATCGACTGTCCAAGAAGAAGTCCCCGCTCGAGTGGGGCGAGTTCACCGCGCGCCTCGACATCGCCGGTGTTCCCCAACACCTCGGTGCCATGGCGGCATACGCACCACCTTCCCGGAGGGCAAGGCGGGAGGACTACATCGATGCCTTCGAGGTCTATCGACACACATGGATTTTGAGGGACGGCGCCACCGCGTCGGCCTCTTCGTCGGCGGCTTGCGCACCTCGGGCCGCGGACGACGCTCCGGTGGTTCGAGCCACGTTCCATGGAGGAGGCCATCGACCTCGCGCGCCCGATTACACCAGGGCGAGCGGACGGCGATGACCTGGCGCCCGGCAACGGCAAGCGCCGGGCCGGCCACCCCATCGACACCGGCAACCTCGACGACGACATCATGGCAGCCCCGGTTGACCGCATACCGGGCCCGGAACGCGTCTCGCTTGTTGCTATGGGCGACATCGGCGCAGCGTTGGCGTCGAACGACATCATCACGTCGTTGCACCTAGCGACGACGCCGCGACAAGGAGCTCGGGATCATCTTCAACGCCATCGAAGCCGGGGGGCTACAGCGCCCGAGTGGAACCTCCACTATGGCATTGTGAGGTACTTCCATCGCTACTACATCCCCGCTGCCTCCGAGCTTCTCCGGGACTTCTGGCGGGGGAGAACGTCCCACGCATGGCGTAGCGGTGGGCTTCCACATGCCCAACCGCCCGGGAAGACCGGGCGTTTCCGCGTCCCGTGCTCCTCCTCCAACCACACCCCGACGAGCGGATCGAGGGTGCCACCATCCTCCTCTTCGACAACAACGGCGTCGTCTTCTTCCGCGCATTGGGAACATCACCGTCGGTGCAGCATGGACCACGGGGAGATCCAGGTTGGGCCGTGCGTGAGCACGCCCGATGACCTCCTCTACGGTACCGCCCCTCGACTTCACCTCTTCACCGCCTACGGCGGTTCGCCCGCCTCACTGCAGGCAGGTTCATGCCAAGGTGACCGTGGACGATGACCTACACCTACGCTGCGCTCCGGGCCGACCCATCGATCTTTGGAGCTGTCCGGGACTCTCGGGCCTCCGTCATGCGCCGGCATGGGCGGAACGCCCTCGTGCAGCCCCCGGCCGAGCTTCAAGTTCAGCATCTACTTGGCGACCTCCACTTCGACTTCTCCTTCTCTTCCGACAAGGACGCCAAAAGAAAGCGATGACAACGACAAGTGCGGTCCTCTCATCCTCTACCGGGCCCCGGGTGGTCACCTCTCCGACCCGGTCCGCCCTTCGCCACTACTGCAGTGGGTTGCGACGCGGACGCGCCGCCCTGGCCGAACGGTGGGAGATGTCATGAACCGTAATTGGGCTGCCCCGAAAGTGGCTAATCTGGGCCACACGCGGCGAACCCCGCCCAGAGGGCCCGGGGGCGGCGGCGACGACAGGGCCGGCGCCCTCGCGCCCCTCCCCGCGGTCTACGAGTCCGAGTCTACTTCTATCTTAAGTTAGAGTTATTTTAGGTAATTTTGGTGTGCAAGGGGCTATCTCATCTATAAGGGAGACCCTTATTAGGAATTAAATAAATATTATTCGAATAAATAAAATAGGATATGCTTGTAAAAGGTATTCCAATCGTATAAGGAAACCTTATAGAGATTGCTTAGATTACGAGTCCCGCTATTCGGGCTATAAAAGCAAGAGGCATGTAATCTCTAGGGGATAAGCAAGCAATAAAAAAATATCTTCAGCTCTCGGCTCTTGGCACCCCCGCCCGCCCCACACCCACGCGCCGCGCGCCGCCCCCCCGCCCGCCGCCAGCCCGCCGCCGCAGCCGCCGCGCCGCCGCCGCCTCCCCCCCCCCACGGCTCCTCTGCTCCACCTGCGTTGCTCGTCTTCTGCTTGCTTGCGCCGCCCGGCGTGAAGCCGCAGCCCCCTACGCCTTGTTTGAATCTACAGCGGTCGGCGAACACGTGTCAATTCCGGCCCAATCTAGCCGGAATCGACAATAACTAATTTTATATAAAGACACATAGATCGTGCGATAAGATAAAAATACTACGAAATTAAACAATGATATTAAAGTGACATTTAATCCAAACAAGTTTTGTGAAAGTAACACAACCAATCACTAATATCACCGGGTTAAGTAAACTCTATTTTATATTTTTCCCATAATTTGACTAAAATAATGTTTTATATCGTCTCAAAGAAATCTTCAACAATTGAACATCACTTGATAACTAGAGGCTTCTCCGATTCGGGTTTTTGGCTGATTCGATTATGGCTCGATCACTTTCATTTCAAATGTAATTTGAAAAGGACACAATTAACATTGTAGGCTTAATAAATACTATGGCACAATAAGATAATTATTATTAACAAAATAGATACCAAATGGATAGCATAATGGATCAAAAGTACACTACTTGCGGCACCACTACTACAGAATCGCTCATCACTACCGCCCGGTATCACGCGAATTTGAATGAACCATCGGTGTTTGCCTGTTTCTAGCTTTAAGATCTAAAAATAGCTTAGAGTCACACACAACCCGACGGTGAAAGACCACGTCCTTTGCCGGTTGTTATAAAATGCCCGGTAGTGATGTCTATCACTATCGGTTGAATTAGCCAACCCGCTAGTGATGCAAGGTAGGTGACCCGAAATAATCATTCATCCCGCTTCACTCCGTCCTGCGCGTCCGTGACAACACGTGACTTCCCTCTCTCTCCCCCCGATATTTTCTCTGCTCCCCCGTCGCCTTCGCCCACGACCTCATCCCTAAATCTCGTCCCCAAATCTCCATCCGGTCGAGAAGGCGGTGCCGTATTTGTAAGATCTGGCGTGGTTCGCATGAGATTGGTGAAGCTCATCCTCACCTTGTGGTTCTTTTTTCCTTCTATTTTTAGTGTGTGCTTGTGGTTCTTTCTAATGCGAGCGAGGTTCTTGTTCTCGTTTTTCCAAGCGGGTACATCCAAGTAGATCTGGTGCGAGCTTTGCCCCTCTCTCGTTTTACGATGGAGGTGCTACAAGTGGAGGTGTGCTAGCGGTGGTGCGCATGAGGTTGGTGAAGCTCGTCCTCACCTTGTGGTTCTTTTTTTCTTCTATTTTTAGTGTGTGCTTGTGGTTCTTTCAACTCTTCAATTTCCTTCTATTTCTAGTGCGTGCTTGTGGTTCTTTTTTTTTCCCTAAGAAATAACTAATCTTGGCCATGGTGTGTGCATGTGGTTCTGCGTGGGGCAAGATCCATCGCAAGATCCTCCGTAGCTCGTCGCGAAGATCCTCCTCAGCTTCGTCGCGATGATCGACCAATCGTAGCTCAAGCTCATTCTCACCTTCCTCGATGATCCACCGCAGCTCAAGCTCGTTCTCACCTTCCTCTTTATCTGTTGAATGAGTTAATTCATGATGTGTTGAATCTCTTCTTTGTCCGTGATGTATGAATTTTTTTCTGAATGATTTGTGAAGTGTTGAACCCTTCCATGTGATCTATGAATCTTTCATGTAATCAATGAATCGATTCGATTTGTGATTGTTGAATCTCTCCTTTCTCTCGTGAATTGTTTATTGGAGTGGCAATGGGAGGAGCCGGTGAGTATGGCGAGCATGGTAGGGGCATGTGGTGCGTAGAGCATGGCGGTGCATGTGGCGCTGCATGCTCATTATTTTTTTTTTTTTTTTAAAGCACAACACCTGCCGGGTGAAAAACGAGCGGTAGTGATAAAAATAGCACATCACTACGCTATGGTTCTGCCGGTTCACTTTTTCGGCAAAGAAGGGGGTTGGAGCCCGGCGGTGATGTACAATTCTGTAGTAGTGCACGATGCGAGTAGTCATTGATTTTTTGGGTTTGTTATGCATCAAACCTATCTTATCATTATGCAACAACTCCTTTTGTTGTGATGAATCTATAACTGGAGAATCCGTTCGAGCTGGCTTGTAAACATTAGTACTTGTCACATTAGTGTCGTTCATATTGGTCGCACTGTATCACATTATCGACACCCTCTGGTCCCAATAACATCTCCCTATCATAGATTTACCGGCGGGGGCTAACTACTGTCCCAAGCATAGCAGATCGCTCTACCCCAATGGCGGTGATCACGTCACAACAATTAACCCAACGACAAGAGACGAGCATGTACCCGATGGCGTTGGTGGCGGCCGCGCGATGTTCAACTTGGCCTTCAAGCAAAGAGGGCGGGCACCGTTGATCTCGGGATGACAATAGATCCACGGATCGGGTGGCGTGGAGGTGAGGACAGGAGCGAGCGGTGTGGCGTAGATCGAAGTTGAGGGCGGCGTAGCAAGTGGATGGCTTGGTGTAGAACAAAGTTGTGGACGGCGGAACGGCGCGGCGTTGCATGGGGGCTGCTTCTCGTCACGGCGTAGCACTACGTGGAGGAGGGCGGCGGAATGGCGTTCCATGATGACGACCACACGGCGAGTAGGTCTTGGGCGGCCAGGAACGCCACGATCGCCTTGGAGAAAAGCACGGGGAGATTGAGGTTGTTGGGTGTCGCTTTTATACACTGTGTCCCAAAAGGAATGTCATGCAAAATGAAGGTCTCCTTTCCTATTTTCTCGTGCCAATCACACGGAATGCGGGGATGGGTTGCCAATGTGTATGCGGATCTTACGTCGCTCCCACTTGTGTTCCTGCTACAAAATCACGGAGGCGTCCACTTCAATATAGAAGGAAGGCATGCTTTGTGATTGAGGAAGAAAAAAAAGGCATGCGGTGATTGAGGAATAAAAAAAACAATTTGCCACAACTCTCCCACATCCATCATTGTGATTGACGAAAAACATCGAAGGAAATTGTGACTCCATAAATAGAAGGAGAAAATCTAGGAGAGAAAAAAAAATCCTGCGAGTTCTCCCCTCCATGGAAGGTGGAAATCTCGGAGAAAAAAAAAAAAAGACAGGATGGGTGGTTAGTGTGCATGCGGATTTTCTTATTTCCTTTTTTTTGTTTTTCCTATTTTGTGTCTCACGTAAGGCAGGGGAGAGGTGGTTAGTGTGCATGCGGATTTTTCTATTTCCTATTTTGGGTTTCCTTTTTGTCTCACGGAAGCGTAGAGAAGGCAGGGTACCTCGCCTCCTCGTTTCCTATTTTGTTTCGCGGAAAGGCGGGGGGAGGAGGGACTGCCGTCTCATGTAGGGGGTTGGGCAGAGTCAAAGGAAATGTTGTACCAAAAGAAACTCTTACTTTTGTTCTTTTTATGTTGTAGAGATAAAGGTAAATTACTTCATTAATACCCCCATATATGTTGCTTGAATTTGCATGCTTAACCAGCTAGGGAAACAGCTTGTTGCATGATAGCTTCGACTTAAATTGTAGCCTAACATAGGTAGTATTATATATAATGCTTGCCATATATGTATCATCCCAAATCATATTAATACACAACTAGGTGTGAACAGTGGAAGGCTTATGACTTAAATTACTAATCTCTAAATTAAATTTTCATCAATACCTACCATGTGTTTGCTTTGTGTAATTTGCATCTATTGTTATTATTAAAGATAACCAACAATGTGTTTGGTTTGTGGAAGTATGGGATGGGTCTGTCGATCTTAGTTAAAAGTATTGTTCATGTTTTATGCTTGGTTCAGGGATGCTAAAAAGGGACGTGACCTGGCCTAACTTCTTGACCCATGAGGCCCACTTGTTAGCCACTTTTTTTTTTTTTTTTTCTTTTTACATCATTGTGGTGCTCATACTCGCCATGGAAACATGGTCGACACCATGGGTCTAGGCCATCCCACGGTTGCTTGAAGACACGAGGTAAGGTGGCGTTTACGCCAAGACATGAAGAAGGACCTAATCGGATTAATAGGAAAGTTAGCTATCTTGGACATCACCCTGCTACATCCTGAAAAGGAATAACATCACTGCCCTCCCTGATGAAGCAGCTTATGTGACAGAGGGTCCCCTTCACCGTATCCCACCCTCTCCTCCTCGCTATCGGTTGTTTGGCCTGGATGGCACTTTTGGTTCCACACCACCCGCGGTAACTTCACCGACGGAATGATGGCAATATGCGGTTGGATGAGGTCGGCAACAATCGTTGGATGATGCACCAGGCCCCTTACGAGTTATCTCCGGGAGTCGGAGAAAGAATCTGAAAGCCAAGGTAACACCAACCCCACCCTTGTCAACAACAATCGATGAGTGTGAATGTTAGTCCCAAAAGAAATCGAATGGCAAGGACTTGATGGAGGACCCTAGAAATCGATCATCCTAGCTGACTCACTTTCTCTGAGGCCTGATTACGAAGAGAGCCTCCAAGTTGAAGTCTATTACGATTGGGCCCTCAAACAGACAAAGCTTGATGACCCAATGATAAGCTGTCATCCCCTCTCTTAAAACAAACCTGAAGGTACAGATTCCCTCCTATCCCGATATGCCATTTCTAAAATTCTTAGGCTGTTTTCTTTCAGAGCAAGATTATAGCGTTCCTACCTATTTCTCTGACATTGGTCTCCTATATCAATTATCTTGGATTTTTAATCCACAGCCTGAGGATGAAGCTCTCCACAAGATGGTTCTGTCCCAATGGAGTACATAGGGGAAGAGGAGACGGATGAACGATGCCCGATGCCGGTGAGACGTAGAGATAGTGCCTTTGGAGGAAGTGGATGAGGTGCGGATGGAAAACTCGACTCGACCTGGAACTGCTAGATGGACCACTGATGGCTTCAAGACCCCAACAAAGAAGAGGGCCACTAAGCTCAAGGAACCACTGGATGATGAGTTCTGAGGCGTAGCAGGAGGCTTTCGGAGAAATCCAAGGGCTACAAGAACATTACCCGGCAACAAGAAGGCCCCCGAAGCAACTCCAAGCAGCTCTAAGAAGTCGGGCAAGAAGAAGACCCTCTAAAAAAGAAGAACAAGGGAGCCGAGATGATAATAGAAGAAGTCACTCCATTGGCCATGATCCCACCAACTGCCAAGTTCACAGCCCCCCACCTGTCCAAGGAAGTTCTGGGAGGTATTGGTGAGGGTTTCCTTGAGGATCTGACCTATGGTCGTAGGCTGGCTTTCCTCTATTGAAGTTGATGACATAGATGAATAGAATCCACAAGACAATGGTGCTAGCACTGGTCCTCATGACAGTGCCTTTACTTCTTTTGGAAACCTTAAGCTCCTATCACGAGCACTGTTCTGGTTAAAAAATAAACTTATCCATGTCGGTGCATGTGCACTCTTGGGAGCTCCTTTGCAAACTCAGTTACTCAGTTTGGTTTGTTTAATCGATGCAAGTTTATTTATCCTGTGGCTTGTTTTACTATGGTTTTTAGATTGATTTTGCTTTATAATCATCACTTTCGGATGAGTATAATGCTTTTTGGTCGATTTACTCAAGTCACTTAGATTTTGTGAATTTGGATGTGGAACAACTAAGTCCGGTTCTCGATAAGCTGTTTAGAAAGTTTACGGGCACGGATCCACCAGTTTTCTCCCTATCTTTCTCTGTTTGATTCCTGGAGCATCAAACATCTAACAAACCAAATCCTTTTTTGTGTCATTGGAAAATAACACTAATAAGAGAAACATCAAAATCCTCTTTTGGAATATAAGAGGGATCAATTCACAAGAAAAATGGGATGCCATTAGAGATAAGATCCAAGAAAGTGCCTGTCACATTTTATGCCTCCAAGAAACGAAAAAAGAATCTTTTGATAGTTTCTACATCAAGAAAATCCTGCCCTAAATCTTTGGATCAATTTTGTTTCTTCCCCTCGGTAGGGGCCTCAGGGGTCTTCTTACTATCCGGAACGCAGTAGTATCCTAACAGAAATCTCTTTGATTCAAACCCCTATGCTTTAACATCAAGTTTTCTTGCGAGAATGGACAACATTAACTTCCATGTCGGTAACATATATGGACCCTCCCAATCGATAAAGAACCGGCCTTCATTACTTGGCTTCTGAATTTTGATACTTCAAGCTTTGATGATTGGCTCCTAGGTGGTGACTTCAACCTCATCAGAAGCCCTGAAAACAGAAACAAAACAGGAGGAAATGCCACAGAAATGTTAATGTTTAGTGAGGCTATCGCAGATCTGGATTTGACTGAAATTCCATTCAGTGGGAGAAGCTATACCTGGAGCAACATGCAACAAGATCCCCTGCTAGTCAAGTTAGATTGGGTATTCACATCATCCTCTTGGACCTCATCATACCCAGCAACATTTGTTCAACCACCATTGTCAAAAACCAATATCGGATCATATTCCATATGTAGTTCACATTGGCACTTCAATTCCAAAATCAAATGTTTTCAGATTTGAAAATTTCGGGTGGATCACCACGGGTTCTTGAAAAACTGTGGAAAACAACTGGAACAACTCACCTCATTTTGCACATGCAGCCAAGCATCTTTCAGTGAAACTTAAACAGGTTAGAGCAGGTCTGAGAAAGTGGAGTAGACAAATCTCTAATCTGAGTAAACTAATTCACAACAGCAAGTGGGTTATTCAGTTTGATGGATGGTTTAGAGGAGCAAAGACCTCTGTCTAGAATAGAGCCTGCTTTCAGAAAGCTAGTCAAATCACATCTAGGAAATCTGCTTGAATCAAAAAGAAAATATTGGAAACAAAGGAATACTATCAGATGGGTGCAGTTTGGAGATGAAAATACTCATTTCTTCCATCTTGTGGCCACTACTACTCATAAAAAGAACTTCATAGTTTCTCTAGTGGATAATCAAGGAAATATCATCATGGACCATGATCGGAAGGCCAACCTCTTGTGGACAACCTTTAAAAATAGAATGGGAATAAGTGAATATACTGGGATTACTTGCAACCTAGCAGATCTGCTGAGTCCAATTGATCTAACCAGCCTAGATACCCCCTTCAGTGAGAATGAGATCCTCTTAGTTGTCAAAGAACTCCCAAACAACCATGCTCCTGGTCCTGATGGCTTCAATGGGACCTTCATTAAGAAATGTTGGAATATCATTCAGGCGGGACTTCAACGGACTTCTACGGATTTCAGCAACAACAATATTGATCTCACAAGCATAAATTCTTCATACATAGCTCGATCCCAAAGAAGGACAATCCTGAAGCAGTTAATGATTTTAGGCCAATTTCTCTCACAAATTACTCCATGAAGTGCATTACCAAAATCCTTTCAACCAGACTACAAACAGTTATCTTTGACCTCATTCATCCAAACCAAGTATGGCTTCATTAAAGGAAGAACCATACAAGATTGTTTAGCATGGGCATTCCAATTTTTACACCTCTGCCATCACTCAAAGAAAGAGATAATAATTCTTAAGCTGGATTTTTGAAAAGGCATTTGACAGTAGAGCATGAATTCATCTTAGAAATTCTCGACAGAAAGGTTTCTCTATTAAATGGGTGCAGTGGGTCAAAAATATCATCTCTAGTGGTAGCTCTTCAGTCATCCTAAATGGTGTCCCTGGAAAAAAAATTCAAATGCAAGAGGGGGGTAAGACAGGGAGATCCCCTATCCCCACTACTCTTTGTACTGGCAGCAGACTTACTACAATCAATGGCAGTTGAAATTGTCGGGCTTCAAAATCTCTACTCAGGCCCTGTCCACTAAGGTTCGTGGGCGGGCCAAAACCCGTCGGGCTCAGGCCGGGCCTACGGGCCGGACTTGTTTTGCTCAGGTCTATGTAGGGGCTTGTAAGAGAATTTTAGGAGGGGGTATGAAAAATTTAGGAGTTCCACCGGTGTTATTCTCAAGAGAATAGGAGGCTCCACCTGGAGTTGTTTTTTTTTTTTTTTTTTTTGAAATTCCACTGGAGTTGCTCTAAGAGGTTAATTTCTGATGAATCATCCCACAAACCAGGCCAACAGTTTTTGTTTTTAAATAAACAGGTTTGCAGGGATGTGCAGTTAAAAGCTGAACGGAATAGGATTACAGTACCTCAATATGCAATATCTTGTTATTACATAGTAGTAGTACATAATAACTTGAATTAAAAACGAAATGGCAGCTAATAGAAAGGCAAAAATACGAGGATATGGCAGAAACGAATTTCGGAGACTGCAGTCCACAAACACAGTGGTAAAGTACTATACTGCAAGGTAGGTCGTATCTCGTATGAAGCGTTCTCGAGAGCTTTTGTACCTGCTTGAATGGCGCCTCGCCACCCCCTCTTGTAGCCGCCGCGTGCGCCTCCACCACCACGGCGACCTCCGCCTTCGCCCGCCCGTGACCCCCAAGGTCCAGGCGGCCTCGGCTGCGGGGGTCCACCACCAATGTCCTGCTCCTCACGCCCTCCCGGCAGCCTCTCTGCTTCGGCACTCTCCACTCTCAACCTCTCAAGCCTGAAAGCCATCTGTCTCTGTTCCCAACCGCCCCTCATCCACCGGCTGGCCACACACCGTGGCAACTCCAAGCCATAGCCTTCGCCGCCCGAGCCACCCAGCACTGGAGGAGTAATGCGCACAGCACGGCCTGCCATGAAGGGTAATCGTTCGACGAAATGCCTGCAAGATGGTGCCAACCAGGGCACAGTTCCACCCTCTTCGGCTCCGAGTTCAGAAGCTCCAGACCGCACAACACACCACGGTAGCCGGCTGAATTGGAGTTACAGCCACGCAGCGTTCGTCTTTGGGCGGTTGCCCGGTTGTTAGACCTCTGAATCCTCGCCTCCCTAATCATACACTATCTGGGTTTCCCAGATCAACAGGACTGGCCCGTGTGATACTCGCCTTGTGGACTGGTTAACGAACCTGTAACTTTTGGATTGCATTGTAACTGTGATCTGAGTGTCCTATGTCCAGACCAAGGGAAAAAAATGCTAATGGTTCCTGGTGGAACTTCTCGGCATTCAAACAATCAGTTGTGTCATATGTCAGATTATCCTAGCGATTCAAAATTATATATACTTTAACACACTATGAATTGGCAACTGAGATGTCACAGAACTAATAGAGTCACCAACTGTTCAGTTTCTGATGAAGCTAGCTAAACCTCCAGAAACGAGGGCAATAGTTAAACTCTTGACAATGAATAAGCAAGCATTCTAGCTTCATAATAATGGAGTAGATTGTATGACAAAATGATGTCATAACTCATAATCAAGATGTATCTAAGGAAGAACAGGATCCCCACCAAGATAAATAAGTGTTACCCATGATGTTCTACATCATCCAACGTGCTGAGCTATAAGGGAACTGACTGTCTTTGCTTTTCAAATATTTTCAAATAAACAGGTCTGCATAGATGTGCAGTTAAAATCTGAAAACCGATTACAGTATCTCAGTATGCAATATCTTGTTATTACATAGTAGTACATGACTTGAATTAAAAATCAAATGGCAGCTTATAAAAAAGAAAAATACGAGGATATTATGGCAGAAACAAACAGAGTTTCGGAGACGCACTCCACAAATACAGTAGTAAAGTACTATACTGCATATCACAAGCAACAAGGTAGTATTCAGACAACCAATTCAGATTCAGCTGCAAGGATGGACTGATACTGCTTGCACTACCAGTAAGCAGAGATCCGATGCAGCACACAACGTGGTATTTATTCAAGCAGAACCAGAACGGTTTAAGAAGATGATGGCGATCTGTGTGGCAGGTTGAGACCAGGAGCAGGGTCGTTGCAGCTGGGAGAGTCAGGGCACAGGCATCTGGCGCTGGCAGTCAGCGTCAACTGGAAACGGGTTGGATTTCGCTGGAAACAATGCAAGGAAAGAGACGAGCTGTGAGCATAGAACATGCATGCTGACAATAAAGTGGGCTGAAAAATAGAGAAAGGAAGCTGTGGTGTGCGGGCAGGAGCAGGACTGACCTGTCGTCGGCCGTTGTTGTGATCATTTGGGAGCTCGTCATCAGGCTGAGGTTCGGTTGCTTCCTCTTCAACACCGGATCTGACGACATCCCCCAAGTCATGCAAGCTTCGGTCGCAGCACAGGCTTATTGGAGTGTTGGTTGACTTCCACTTCCAGCATATTAAGTCCTGCCACCTTGCAGAGGGTACCAAGTGAAATCTCCTTGAGCCTTGGAAGGTGCTTGATACCAATAATTCCTGACTTTATCCACAACATTTCCATATGGATGTTTTCCATGCGGGGTGAGGCGCCCTCCACCTCAAATCTCATCTCTGTCAATCTAGACGCGCCAGAAATAACAAGTTTTCTGAGACTTAGGAATTTTCCAGTTCTGAATGTTAGTTTCTCCCCACTATATGCACCTTTGAAAAGCTGAAGGAGCATAAGATTGGGCAGCGCCCCAAGTATCTCCACATCGTTTAGGCAGGTATATTCTAAGTGCATCTTCACCAACTGTGTAAGATTTCCAAACCAAGCGGGTGTCATCCCTATATATCCAATCAACTTTAGGCTCCTTTGCAGCGGGGCAGGGGACTGAGAAGAAAAATCTAGCCACTCAAGTGTCCCAATTCCCAGATAATAATTACCATCCACGTGGAGAGAGCGGAGAGAGACGAGCTTCTCAAGGGCTTTGCAAAAGGCCATACATTTTTCCTTTGTTGCCCTGTCAGTTGTCACACTTAATTTTCTTAGCTGACTTAGTTCACCCAACTCTTTAATTGCTTTCATACTAGTGCCATTGAGACCCAAAACCTCTAGGATCTGCAGCGCCTTTAGGTTGCCGATTCCTCTTGGCACAGGCACACCTGGTACAAGTCCATAAGAGAAACGGCTAGAGAAGACCATGTGTGCGGCCTCAGCAATGCTGCATTCCGAACCAACTAGGTGGGTGAACAGTATGGGCCGCCACAATATGTTTCCCATACAATTCAATGGGTTGTAGTCATCAAAATCAGAACTCCATATGTATTTGCTACAATGGAGGCTTCGGAGACTTTGGAGTTTAGTGACTTCAGTTGGTACTGCTGTAATATGACTGCCTCTTAGGTCTAGGACTTGTAAACTCTGTAGTTTCCCTATAGACCTTGGAATTGAATAAATGTTTGAATGACGAAAATTCGTGACATCGTGATACTGAGCATTCACATATTTCAAGTGGCGCAATAATCCTATATTGTTGATATCTTTTTGCACGATTTTGAACTGTGCATCCTTCAGATCCAAAGTTCTTAACATCCTAAACTCTGGTGAACAAAGTGAAGGCTTCTTTGGTCTCTCACCAAAGGTAGTTAATGAGCAGACACAGCTCCAATCGACTCCAACATTTGTGTTGCTCTTACAATGGTACGCCACATGACGGAATCTCTCTCCAAATACTACTGCAGGTGCATTATTATCTTCTATTGAGTAAACAAACTGCTCCTCTCGTGATATGGAGACTATTATATCACGCACAATATCGTGAACCCGACAGCTCTTAACAACTCCTTCGATATTTATTCTTGCTGGTACAATCATGCTTCGGCTGATTAGCTCCTGAAAGTAACTTTCTCCAACTTCATCAACTGTTATTCGACCCCTGGCGGTAACCAGCCCCTCTGCAATCCACCTGTCTACCAGGCGCCTCCTTTTAATTTCAAAGTCCTCGGGGAAAATGCTTAGGTACAGAAAGCATGGCTTGAGATGGGATGGCAAATGACTGTAGCTAAGGGTTACTATCCTTCTCACAGGTTCAAGGCTTGGGTTGCTCTCAAGCTCTGAATGGAGTTGGTTATAGAATTTTTCCCACTCCTCCATCTTTTTACTAGCAAGGATAGCTCCTACTGTGAGAATAGCCAGTGGTAAACAACCACATTTTTCTACCAACTGTGTTACTGTTATCTTCAAATTCCTGTCCATGTCCTTGTGAGCTTTCTTCTGCGCCTTCCTTAGTAGCAACTCTATGGCATCATCTAACTGTAGGGGTTGGAGCTGGTAGACAAGAGAATCAGCGGAACTGCATCCATTTGCTATCTCAGCATTACGTGTTGTCACTATGATCCGACTACCTTTGTTATTGGAACTTGGAAAAGCAATACCATGAATCCAGTTCCATGCTTCAATGCTCCACAAGTCATCAAGAACAATAAAGTATCTTTTATCCTTTAGCTCCCGTGTGAGGTAGCCAGCAAGGTCATCGACTTGCAATCCCTTTCCTTCAAGTTCTTTCAAACATTTCTTCAACGATTCATCTCCCAAGAGTTGCCTAATCATATTTTGGAGGAGCTCTGTCTTCACAAATGATTGTGATACAACAGTGATCCATGCACAACATGAGAAGTTCTTTGCAATGTCTTCCTTGCTTTCATATACCTTCCTGGCAAGTGTAGTTTTACCCAAGCCACCCATGCCGACCACAGAAATAACACGTGCTTGTCCATCACGCTCATGAATTTCTATCATCTCAAGCAACTTCTTCTTTGGTTCGTTAAAGCCTACAAGTTGTGCTTCATCAATGTTGGTAGCTGAGTGGTTGCGAATATCTTCCAAGTACGACTCTGTCTCATACATGGCGTCGGATGCCTCTGTCTTGATCAAGTCGTAGCGTTTGTTCCTTTTTACTGACTTCTTCAACTCTTGCCTTGAGATTGCGAATCTGGACAGCAATCCGGTGACGGTCCTTGAGCTTCATCATCTGTTGTGATAGGCTTTGGCTTCCCACATGTACTGTGAACTCGTCAAGGCAATCTTCAATGTCGTACGACAGATCTCGTACTTGCTTTGCCCAGACCTTCACCAGCTTATCTTTTTTCTTGGTTACTTCTGGGGCCACCAAGAATGCTTGCATGGTTTCTAGCTCATCTTTCATGAACCTGTAGTAACAAAGGTTTTGAAGAAATTTTACATTTTACTACTTTCGGAGGGATTGTCAGTATCATGGGAAAATTCTATATAAAAATGATTATAAATTTCTATTACACTTAAAAATACATATTGCTCACTCGGACATTTTTTTTTTGTGTGAAAAACAGAGTATAGATTCTAGGAAAATCATAATAGCCAGTCTCAGTTACATTACAGCTTCCTCAGGTCGTCATTTATGATCATGATACAGTACAGTTGGCATTTGCTTAGCGGAGATAAAAAAAAAGCATGGATAATATATTTTAGTCATAAATATATACTTTGATGCAGATAAAGCAAGGAAGGTACTCCCTCTGTTCTCTAGTATAGACATCCGGGCATTCAAAATTTATCATAACTTGTCAAACATTCTTGGTAAAGTAATCTCACAAGTCAGCTTTAAAATACCACATTATTTGACAAGTTTTAGCTAATGATTGGTGATGGAAGCAGAAGGGATGTAAAAAGATATTGCTAGCTAGGTGTTTGTTTTGTTTTTTTTTTTTTTACCCAGTTTGTAGTAGGAATTGGAAGGGCACCCATAACGGTAAGAGCTAACGTCTTCAATAGTGTTAACTTCTAGCAATAGCTTATAGTATGATTAGGTCAACAAAACAATTTCATATGATCTTGAAAATGTGTGTATAATACTAGCTAGCTAGCTAGCTAGGACGACTGGAGAGTGATGATCTAGCTTGTTGGTAGGTTAGGAAAGCAAAAATTTTGTCTACCTAAACACAAGCCTGACTACGTATCCAACAAGCTGGCAAAACATGATCCGGAGCAACGATGGAAGGAACAGCGACAAGTGGAGAGTACACACGTACCAGATCTCCTTCTGCACTCCCATGAGCAGGCTCATCTCTTCCGAGGCAGCCGCGGCGGCCTTGCTGACAGCACTCCCCAGCATGGACCTCGCCATGCTCAGCACCGTCTCCGCCATCTCGCTCGATCTCGCCGGCCAGCTTCGTTCTTCTGATCTATCTCTCCAGCTGAATACTAGAGGCCGGATGGGAAGAAGCTCACAACTAACAATAAGGGGCGAGAGAGATCCAAAGATCACAGCAGGCCGGCCAGTCTGTATTGCTGTGGAGTTGACTACCTAGCTAGCGTGTATTGTAATTTGTGTAACGTGCACAAGCACATGGCAGCACGTAGTAGGTAGCGGTGAGTTTAATAGAAAAAATGTCTGCATGGTATTCGTGTATAGTTTCTTTTAGCCGGTCAACAACTGGATGGCGGTGCAACCGAAATAAACAATATATATATATATATAACACATCCGACAATGCAAAATTCGTAAAGCAAACTATAACACATCGGACCACGAATATATAATAACCTGGTAGATCACCAGGACCAAAGATAACATCTTCTTGAAAAAACTTAGCAAGTGTAGCCGGCTTGTAGTCCAATGGTAGGGACGGTCCAGTGGGGCGCTACCCACCAGGGGTTCAAATCCTGGTGCTGCGCACCTTTCCCCTGGGATTTTCCCAAGGATTTACCGGCGTTATGCATTAAGTGGTTAGCGGCGTTCCCGGTCGACGACGAGGCGCCTATGGTGACTTCGAGAATCTCCGATCTGCCGTACTGCCCAGTCAGCCTTCTCGGAGGTGCTCATAGGGGTAGGGTTTGCGTGCGTGTGTTCATAGGGGTGAGTGTGCGTCGTGTTATGAGTGTCTGCGTTGTCTGTGTAATTCTCAAAAAAAAAAAATTCATGAGCTACACTAAAGACGCATGCATGAACACATCATTCAGAAGCCCAAATAATAAAAAGAACCTAACAGGCCGGTTTGTTCCTTGTTGGACAAAAGAACGAATCAAATATAATTGGGCTGGGCCCGAAACAAAACATTATTCGGTACCTGCAAATGCAAAGCCCAGTCATTCAAAAATTATTATGTGTGAAACCTATTGTTTTATTTATTTTTTCTTTTTCATTGTAACTTTTAACAGTAGCTGAATAAAAAAATTATATATGATGTAAATGTAAATCGAATCGGTGGTAGTGGTGTGTGCAATGGGGGAGCGGTCGTGTTTGCATACCAAACTTTAATTAGGGGACAAATAAACAATTGTAAATTCTAAATAGAAGGATCTTATTGAACCCTAAATAAACAACTCTATTATAGATTAACTGTAGGGACAATCTACACACTGAAATCCAAAACACTGATAAACCCTAAACACACATATAAAATTTGTGACGATGCGTCCTAGTGTTAAACTGCTGCCTTCTTGAGTTTTACAAAAGTTTAGGCGAGCATCTTTGCGCCCTGCTGTTGGTGATGCACGCAAGAACCAATGGTACATTTTTTTTTTTTTTTTTTTTTTGAGGCAAAACCAACGGTACATGTTATGTACTGGATGCATAAATGTGGGCTTTTTTTTTAATACTAATGGGCTTTTAATAAGATATGGGCTTTAATGTTTAAAGCTCATATGAGTGGAGATGGGTATAAAACCATATCGCTAACTTATGTTGAGATAAGGAATTCTCCTCCCTATGTAAATGTATACCAACACCTCATGGAAAAGACAACTCTTGGGCCTTGGAAGTCTAAGCTCCCTTTCTCTCCCTCTCGGGCGCTTGCTAGGTGCTAGCTAGCATAATGGTGTTTGGTGAAATCTCTGCACTTGTGGACGCTGTGGATACGCTACTTACATCGATGCACACCACATTGGGCTGCTCCAACCTCTTCGTCCGCCAGGTTCCTTGTCTAGTGGTTTATCCATTATCCTTACAAAAATGTCATTATCTTAGTTGAACATGACATATCTGCTAATGTTTACCTGAAACTTTAACGTCACCAAGACGCTGGAACTCAAGGCACAGTCTTCTTCCTCTCTGACGTGGGTATGTGTCGTATTGAATTTCTACTTCCCCCCCAACCGGGCTTGCTAACATACACGTAACCAACAACACTTTAGAGCTAGAATGACGATTCACAATCAAAATGTGTAAAATGACAGGAGTTGAAACCGACATGAGTCGTTTTTTTATTTGCTTGAGTGCAACACTAGTCAGCTTCCACAGTGTAGATATGGGCACGAACAGAGTTTGCAGTGCTATATACACCTACATTTAAATCCATTCTCCAATCCTTCTGTTCTCCTTTGCTTCCTCTAAAGTTTTATCTCTTAAGCATCATCACGACCTCCATTTCTTTTTAGCCCACATCAACAGCTCAGCCGAGCACGGCGCAGTCACGGCGGACGTTGCCCTGTTCAGCCGTGGTCTTGACCCCAACGTGACCCATCTTGGTGATAGCGTCAACAAAGGCCCGCTCGAACGCGACGCTACTGCGTGCCAGCGTGTCGACGGTGGGCCTGGACCTGGGGTCGCTGTACAGCACCTGGTCCGATGCCAGCAGTCCCTTGCCGGCCTGCAGGTTGCGGAAGAACTGGTTGTCGAAGGTCATCCAGACGACCCAGCTCCACCGCGTACAACAGACCGCCGGCCTGCCTCATGCACGTGCTGGCATTCAGTTTCCATGCTGATCTCCCCGCTTGTAACTTCATGCAGTGTAGTGTGCGACGTGCAGTGCGTACCAGTGCGTTGACCGTTGGCCTCAGATTTTTTTTGGTTCAAGACATCACAATTCATTCGTGCAATGTTGCTGCGTGGGGAAGGGGAAATTACTTACCGCCCTTAGAAGCTTAACCTTTCTCTGAATTTGATCGGCTTCTTCGTCCAACTTTTTCGCCTCTTCTTTATGCCTTTTAGCACCCTCACGCCGGCTTACAACAAGGTATGCAGATATTCGAACAAGTCTGACGCTTCCTTGTCGCTTCCTTTGTCGGATAAAGGGGAAGGAACGATGTGCTCATCCCGGCCATCCTTCACATGAACAATGCCGAGCCTCCGGGGGTGGCCGAGGACGCAGAGGGCGACGCGTCCGTGGGCGATCGTATTCTTCTTCTTTTTCTTCTTTTTTTCTTCTTGAGGCCGCTGTCGGGGGTGGCCGCGGCGACCTTTGTCGCGACGGCGGCCGAGCGCGCGGCGGGCCGCCGCCGTGTGGCCGCACTGCTGGCTTCTCGTTCTTCTCCCTTTTTCTTCGTGTTCTTCTTATTCTTGTTCATCTTCTTTTCTTCCTGTTCTTGTTCTTCCTGTTTTTCCTTCTTTTTGTAAACACGGACACAGTGTTGTTTTGCTTTGTGGTCGTATATGCTTTCTTTTTCATCAACTGTTTTTCTTTCATTAACTTCATTCCGGGCACCACGCCGCCAGCTGCGCCGCGTACCCCACGTCCAGCGTCCGGTCTGCAACGCGAAGCCGGCCGGCGAAGGTGCTGCATTGCGCCAGACCCACCGTGTGCCCGGCTGCATTACAAAGGAGGGTCGTCGTCAGTCATGGTGACATATGGCCATCAGATGCAAGCATGTGGGAGTAGCTGAGCTTTGTCGGTCTGCATCTCCATGGATAGGATGGTGATGATGTTTGTGCAATAGCGGCACAACGTTTCCAGAATGGGAAAGCGAAACATGAGCTTATTTATTAGGTGGTTTACATATATAGAGGGGCCGTCATTTTGCGCCCTGCTGTTGGTGATGTGCCTAAGAGGCAACCATAGTTGTTATGTATTGAATTCCATAATCCATTAGTATAATAATAGGGGGCTTTTAATAAGGAGTGGCTTTAACGTTTAAAGCCATGAGTGAAGGTAGAACATACAATATTTAAATAATACCATCTCGCTAATTGATGATAGGGAATTCTCCTCCCTATATCAATATACCAACACCCTATGGGAAAGGCAACCCTTGCTTGATCAGACATACAACCTACTTCCACTACATCAACGCACATGACTTTGGCTGCTCCAATTCTATTCTTCTTTCACTGCGCTCCACGTCTAGTGGTAACATCCATGATCCTTTACTCACATGGTAGTCTTACCGTGGTAGATATACATGTAGTCTTAACGTGGTAAATATGCTAACCTGACCTGCCCGGCCCACCGCAAGGCCACCACCCTTAAAACCCCCACTTAACTGCGGGTGAGGAGATGGAAACCCTAATGCTAGTGAGCTCCTCGCTGGAAGAACCTTTGGCGCCTTCTCGCGTCGCAATTGAATTTCCGCTTTTTGCTCCCCATGTGGTCCGACCAATGTACTACAAGTGGTCAACAACGCTTTAGAGCTAGGACAGACAAAAGAGGTTACAAGGAAGGATTTGAACAAACCGACTTGAGAGTTGTAACATCATTTTTTTTCTTATTTGCTAGAGTGCACCAAAAGTCAGCTTCCGGTGCAATAGCGGCATACAGAGTTTCCGGTGCAATAGCGGCATGCTGATATGACCACGAGAACAGAGTTTCTGGTGCTACATACGCCTACATATAAATCCATCCTCCAATCCTTCCCTCCTTCTTCCCAATAAATAAAAGTATGAAAAATCCGAGTAACATAGTAGCTGAACGGCATCATAAGGATTTATATTTTTATTAGTCCACAACAACATCCAGCAGCTCAAGTCTCTCAGCCGAGCACAGCGCAATTGTGGCGGACATTCCCCTGTGCCGTCGTGGTCTTGACCCCGACGCGACCCATCTTGTTGATGGCGTCGACGAAGGCCCGCTCGAACGCGCCGGGACTCCGTGCCAGCGCGTCGACGGTTGGCCTGGACCTGGGGTCGGTGTACAGCACCTGGTCCGACGCCAGCAGGCCCTTCCCTGCCTGTAGGTTGCGGAAGAACTGGTTGTCGAAGGTCACCGGCGTGACGGGGTCCAGGGACACCGTCAACCGCGGATCCACCCCGCCGGGCACCACGCCGCCAGCTGCGCTGCATACGCGGCGTCCAGCATCCGGTCTGCTCCTCGAAGCCGCCCGGCGAAGGTGCTGCAGTGCGCCAGACCCACCGTGTGCCCAGCTGCATTGCAAGCAAGGTAGTGGTTAGTGATCGTCGTCAGTCATGGTGGCATGTGCAGGAGTTGAGCTTTGTCTGTGTGCATCTCCATGGATGAGTTGGAGGTAGTGGTTAGTGGTCGTTGTCAGTCTTGGTGACATGGTGTCGTGGCCAGCAGATGAGCTTTGTCTGTGTTCATCTCCACGGATAGGATGGTGTTTCTTCTACCTTGGTCGGTGAGCTTTTCCAGATGATGTTTTGCAATAGCGGCACAAGGTTTCTAGAACGGGAAAGTTTGGATTGGACTTTGATCAGCTTGGATTAGACTTTGATCATGTACTATATTTGGGCATGGCGGAAGGTAGTGGCGACGGTGTCGTGCGTGGGTGTAGTTGTCTGATTTGCAAAGCATAAGCAACCAAGCAGTTATGGAGGAAAGGTAGGCTTAGCTTTTCAGATTCAGAAAAGTGCTACATGCACCTGTTTGTCAGCAGAACCCCTGATGCATGATTGAGGTGGTGCAATGTATGCGATGAGTTCAAGATTAGCTTG
Organism: Hyparrhenia diplandra; assembly: GCA_015847255.1. Classification (NCBI taxonomy): domain Eukaryota; kingdom Viridiplantae; phylum Streptophyta; class Magnoliopsida; order Poales; family Poaceae; genus Hyparrhenia; species Hyparrhenia diplandra. The sequence goes on along the minus strand of JADLZK010009003.1, from coordinate 109,776 downwards.
CAAGACCAGAAAGGAAGAGAAACGTACCTGAGAGGGCGACCATGTCGGCCTGCGACAGCCCGTTGGCGGCGAACATCTGGTTGAGCTGGTCCAGGTTGGAGAAGGGCGCCGGCAGCCTCCCGTTGACGCTGCTCGCCGTGGACCTCAGCCCGTCCAGCCGACCCAGCTCCACCGCGTACGACGGACCGCCGGCCTGCGTCATGCAGCATTCAGTTTCCATGCTGATTTCCCCACTTGTAACTTCATGCAGTGTACCAGAGTGCTCTGCGTGCGCTGCGTGTAGTCCGTACCAGAGCGATGGCGTCCCTGGTGGCCATGGCGAGGATGTCGGCGCACGACACCTTGCCCCGGCACCCCGTCCACGGCCGCCCTGGCCCTGATCACCGTGTCGAAGCCGTCCCCAGCCAGTGACAGGTTGATGGGGTGGTCCTTCTCAGCCGTGTTGTTCGCCGTCGACGCCACCATCACCGACGCGTCGCACCCCTGCAGATATTGCAGTTCTGTCGAATGTATATATGAATACGAGTGCTGCTGCGGTGCTTAATGTATACCTCGACGAAGCAGTCGTGGAAGAAGAGGCGCACGGTGGCGCCGACGGTGGTGGGAGTCTGCTGGATCTTCTTGGCCACCACGTTGCGGACGATGGACTCCACGTTCGGGCACACGCCGGCGTAGTACCCGCGCCGGAGCTGCGCATCGCAGACGCTGCCGCTCCCCACCGCCGCAAGCACCAGCACCCAGAGCAGCGGCGACGCTACACGCCTCACGCTGCCGCTGCCGCTGCCGCTGCCGCCGCCCATATATGCTGATGCACGTACGCGCGCCTACCACGCCTAGCAAGAAATCGCAGCTTAGCTTACTGCCAGGTGCCAGGGAACAAATGGCCGGCTGCGTGAGAGGCTGCCAGCCCTGCGTATATATACACACATAGGCTTGCAAAGAAAAAAAACTGCCGGTATAAAATGACGCAAGTGATCAATAGTGAAGTGCTCACTACGATACGACATTGACGCCCGTGCGAAGACGCATGGTGGCTACAGTGGAAAAGATAAGGTCACTTGAGGTAGGTACTACATCTGGGCCGTCCGATTAGGCAGCGGCCGTACGCCGCGACGATGGATAAGGAACATTCACTACTACAGAATTGTCCATCACTGCCGGGCTCCAACCCCCCTTCACTGCCGAAAACTGAACCGGCAGAACCATAGCGGTAGTGATGTGGGGTTTGAAACACTACCGGGTCAAAACACCGGCGGTGATTCGAGGAGAGACTGCTGGTTTGATATCGAACCGGCAGCGCACTGTCACCGAACACTGTCGGGTGTTCCACGGACCGGCAGCATTTTTGATCCGAGCAATGCAGGTTCGAAGTCAGCCGGCAGTGTTGATATTGGGAGCACCACCGGGGGCTTTAACGAACCGGCGTAACTGTAGGGATAACACTATCGGGTTGGATTGAGCCGGCGATGTATCGAAGAGCTAATAATGTCGGGTTTACAATGAACCCGTCGGTGAACTTTACGTGAACATTGTCGGCTGATTTCAACCCGGCAAATTATTAGAGTGGAGACTATCGGTTGGTTAATGCAGCCGACAGTGATGTTTCGCGTCGATGACGGTTAGTAATTCAAACCGATAGTGTTTGGTATAGTTACACTACCGGTTTGTTTCTCATTCACTATCGGGACCATGCCACCCGGCGTTTTTGTTTTAAATTTTGAATTTATTCGTCGAATTCAGCTTTTTAAACCCATAAAAGCATCATATATACATTAATATCATCAAAACATTACAAGATTTAATGGTTACATAGAACAAAAATCCACCTACTGTTCTAGAAACTAAGCCTACATCAACTTCTAAAATAAAAAAAGATCAATGACCATAGAGTCATAGACATAAATAAAAGCATGACATCTTTCCAAAACCAATTAAGCAGCAATTCTCGCAATCTTCAGTAGTATGTGGGGTGGCTTCTCTTCAATCTCCAGGGCCGGCTAGTTTGCACCATTGTAGGCGACGACAGCTTCACCTTCGGTGTTGTATTTTCTGTAACAATTATTAGCGTAGCCTTGGACTTGAGCATAGCAATCTTCCCGAGGTTAGATAGATCCCGCACGCGACCAACAAACACTACGTTACCACGCCATGCTTGCCTATACATGTAACCAAAATAGGATGATATTGCTATGTTTCTCATAAATGTTGTACAAGAAGTAAGCAGACATATATTTAAAATATCCAAACTGGATTTCGAACAACACTAACTCATGAATTTCAATCACAATTCGAGCACAAGGGTTGCGGGACCGAGACGGGCATTTCAACGAACACCTCAAGGGCGTGACCGACGCACTCGCAAAGCTTTCGCGCCTCGTGCGCTCCTATCTTGTCTTGGAGGATTTGAGGGGAGGACAAGGTCGCGGGACGGTGCGGCGTCGGGCGGTGAAGAGGAAGACGGCGTGAGGCTGCGGACGGCAGAGCGGGTGTGGCGGCCGGTCCTCCGTCGGCGTGGAGGAAGACCAAGCGGGCGACGCGAGGCTAGGACAACGGCGAATCAGTTCTCATTCTCATAGGTAAAAACTCGAACACCTAAAGGGATAATTAGTTCTCACCGTGGAAGGGGCCGAAGGGCAGAGGATGCCGGCGCGGCGTTGGGGACGTCGGAGTGGAGGAGCGCGGCGTGAGAGAACGCCGTCAAGCCTCGATTCCGCTGAGTAGGGGGCGGCCCGGGCGGCCCCGGCGGCGTGGGGACGGCGAACGGCGGCGTTGGAGTTGGTGGTGCGCTCCGTCGGGGCGAATCCGGTGCTCTTTCGGCTGGTGGGGAAAAGAGAATGGCGCGGTGTTCAAATGGCGTGCCAAAATTTTAGCTCCGAGCCACTCACCTATATATATAGGCAAGGCTGGTTTGGGCGCCGTGGGAACGAAAATGGCGGGAGGTTCAGATAGATTTGGAAAATTTCACCCCAATCCTATTCGCTGCCGGTTATTACACGCAACCGGCAGTGAAATATAAATGCTGCCACTTCATGGATGATCATGTACCTTTGTGAAGGATGTGTAATCCTCCATGGTGGAAATGGCTTGAATTTTTTTCCCCAGTCATGTACATCCAAAATATGACCCCACACAAGTTCTTAGGTTTTTGTGATAAATATTTTAATTACTATGATTTTCTTCTTGCTAAACTAGCGACAAGAAGGCTAATTAAACCATGGAAACACAAGAATTTTTCTTGGACCTCCACGGTGATTTGCCTCCTAGGGCACATGAGGCCCCAATGGAAAAGTCTAGCAACATTTCGGCTCTTTTAGTAGATGCGCTCAGTTCAAACTATAATTACAAGGTGGCGTCGCTAAAAATTCAAATAAACTAGGAAAAGTACCAAACCAACTCCGAAAAATCTCAAACTTAGTGGGTGCTTTCCCATTTGCATGTGAAAGGCTCGAAAAAGATTGAGACCACTACAACACAGCAAACATATGAACCACATTGAGCACAAGAACTACAATCGTATAGTCCTGGGTTTGATGGTAGGGATCATGTGCCTCTGTGAAGAATGTGTAATCCTCCATGGTGAAAATGACTTTGATTTTTTTCCCAGCCATGTACACCCAAAATATGACCCCATACAAGTTCTTAGGTTTTTTTCGATAAATATTTTAATTACTATGATTTTCTTCTAGCTAAACTAGCGACAAGAAGGCTAATTAAACCATGGAAACACAAGAATTTTTCTTGGACCTCCACGGTGATTTGCCTCCTAGGGCACATGAGACTCTCGTGGAAAAGTCTAGCAAAGATTCGGATCTTTTCGGTGGGTACGCTCAGTTCAAACTATAATTACAAGGTGGCGTCGCGCGAAAATTCAAATAAACCGGGAAAAGTACCAAACCAACTCCGAAAAATCTCAAACTTCGTGGGTGCTTCCCCATTTGCATGTGAAAGGCTCGAGAAAAGATTGAGACCACTACAACACAGGCAAACATATGAACCACATTGAGCACAAGAACTACACTGTATAGTCCTGGTTCGATGGTAGGGATCATGTGCCTCTGTGAAGGATGTGTAATCCTCCATGGTGGAAATGGCTTGATTTTTTTTTCCCAGCCATGTACACCCAAAATATGACCCCACACAAAGTTCTTAGGTTTTTCTGATAAATATTTTAATTACTATGATTTTCTTCTAGCTAAACTAGTGACAAGAAGGCTAATTAAACCATGGAAACACAAGAATTTTTCTTGGACCTCCACGGTGATTTGCCTCCTAGAGCACATGAGACTCGTGGAAAAGTCTAGCAAAGATTCCGGATCTTTTTCGGTGGGTACGCTCAGTTCAAACTATAATTACAAGGTGGCGTCGCGCAGAAATTCAAATAAACTGGGAAAAGTACCAAACCAACTCCGAAAAATCTCAAACTTAGGGGTGCTTCCCCATTTGCATGTGAAAGGCTCAAAGCAAAAGTTTGAGACCACATGGGCCACAAGGACATTACAAATTAATTAGGAAGGAACCATACAACCTTACAAATAATTAACATAGTAAACACACTAATCATCATCATCGCCGTCCGGATCAATATTGGGTCCAGCTTGTGATCCATGCACACGAATGTAGGATTGTAGAAATATCGGGTAATTGATGTCACGGATTAAGTATCTGTCACAACCCACTTTTAATGGGTCGTTAATCACACGTGTTTGCGCCGGGGATCACGCCACAAACACGTCTATTAGTAACAGAATAATGGTAAAATGTAATTAATAATAAACCGAGCCATAGAAATATAGGATAGATAGGGACTTACAGTGGCGACGAAGGGTCACCAAGCCGGGTTACAATATCGAGTTGGCCAACCGAGAAGCGGTGGATTAACTATGACACGCCCCCGCACTCCGCAAAAGGCGGACTTGTGCATGGATGAAATCTGGGCTTCAACGTCCTTCTCCTAAGCGAGCACTTCGCGAACTCCTACGATACGCTATTCTCTACCTTGTCGCCGATCTTACCTTCACATGTGCCGATATCCGTAAAATAGAGGGGTGAGTACAAACGTATTTCGGCAAGTCCCAACCCCGGGGGGTTGTAATTATTAAGGGTTTGGGCCCTAGCAGAGTCTCTAAAACTGCTCTTACTAGTTCCCGGTTCATCTCATGTCATCACTGCTGTCATGACACCACAGGTTAGCCATCAAAGTGTGTATATCTAATGATAGATGTTCACGCCTAGTACTTGCCCATTCCAAGGACGTGGCTATTCGAATAGATTCAATTAACTCTGCAGAGGTTGTACACTTTCCCCACACGAAGGGCCATCTTTTCCCACGTACGGTTGGTCAAAGGTGGTCCCACGAGATTCCGTACCCGCTTGGATGCCTCCTAGGTATATCGGTATAATCCTCACCATGACTTCTCAGGGGTTGGAAGGATGACGCATCATCCTAGACAATATGGTGATACCAAATCACCCATGGCTTTACAGGTAATACCTTATTACCCAACCTATACCGCCAACACTAACCCAATCATCAATCATAAATATGTGCACCCAGCACTGCGCCATCTAGCGCCCAAACACTTACGTGGAAGATCACTCAAAGATCCACGCCAACCGACCATGGGGCCACTCTCCCCATGTCCGCTCCCAATAGGTCGTTCGCCTACTCCGGCCACCTTGGCTCCAATTATACCTCAACCCAACGGGGTGTGGAATCAAGCCGCCCCATCTCGGCATGTGGTGTATGCGTAATATTACACTAGGTAGAAGGTCTATGAACCGTCCTTAGGGGAGGCGAGTATCTCTCCGCAGAAACCCCTCAGCGGCGATTCCCCGACGCGTGGTATTTAGGCTCTACCGGACTACCACTACTCACCTCTTTTGTTGGTTAGGGTTCATTAGGCATTCTCATGTTTCTCTTGATCACAACGTATGAGCGTGAGACAACGTGGATGATTACGTCATCATCCCCGCTTTAGCTCCCTAGCTACATTATCGCCTCGCACCACTATTTACTAGTCCGATTATCTCATCATTATCATCGTCATTATATCATCATATTAAGATCATGATTAGGGGGGGGGTAAGGACTTGCCCGGGAGGCTCTTCATTTAATCGACACGGCGTCGAACGCCTCTAGTTCTACTGGACGGAAGCTCCTACTTGGTCGCCGAAAACTACCTCGGTACTTCGATAAACCTAGCTTGAACTATGGCATACAAAACAAACATAGAACATTATGGTGGCAATGGGTTAGATGCATAGAGCTAGATTTTAGATGAATTATGGAAGTCGCTTTCACGAAACGGAGTTAGTATGCATGAGATATGGATTTTATAATATTAATCCCTAATTAAATCATTAGGGTAATATTATAATATAATTTTATCATGTAATAATATTAGAACTAATTACATGATAAAATTCTATAAATCAAATAATGAATTTACAAATTTTCTGGGAATTTTTCTAACACGGAAATAGGGTTTCTAAAGTACGTGTACACTTATCGGGTAGTCAGAAAGCAATTACACTGGGTACACGTAGAAAATATATCATACACGTGGGCGCCACGTGGGTCCACGTGGGACGCCCGCGGTGGCGACACATCAGCGCCACGTGTTTAATGATGTTGCCCTAACGGTTGTGACGGAGCGGGGCGGCGAGGGGCGACGCGGGCGATCCCCGGTTGGTTCGGTCTCCGGCGCCCGTTACGCCGCGGATTCGCGTCGTGTTTTTCCCCGTCCGTCGAGTCCACGCGGCGGGCGGGTCGCCGAGTCCGGACGGAATAGCCTTGCCGCCGTCGTAAATGCTCGCCCGATGGCTTGGCGCGACCCCCGTCGTCACCACGGGCACGATGGTCGTTGCTAGGGCGGCTCGGGTGGCTTGCTCTCCCGACGGCGGCGACTCAGGGCGGCTCGGCGTCGCCGTGATGCTCTGAGTCGGACTACCACAACGCAATAGGGCAGGATTTATGAGGGAAACTAAAGGATAGGGGGTCGACGACTTTCTGGGCTCACTAACTTCGACTTCGGCGGTGACCAATACGACGGCGGCGATCCAGCCCCATCTCGGCGGCGGCGAAAGCGGATTTGGGGGAAATCGGGATTGGGCGAGATTGGAGCGGGAGAGAGAGTAAGGGTGAGCACCGTGCGTTCCGCGGTGTTCTGGCGGGCTCGAGCTAGAGGGGCGAGGCGGATTGGGGACCGAGAGGGGGTATTTATAGGTGGCGCCGTCGAGGCTCCGCCGTCGCGATATTTTCCGACCGTGCCTCGTGGGCTTGCGGTCCTTGGCTGGGTGCTTAGGCGCTATGACGCGGTGAGCGGCGTCGCGCGTGCGTCCGCGGCGTCGTCCTTGGCGGTCGGCCGTCGTTGCGTCGTCTTCTACAAGAACGGCGCCGCCTACCATGGCCGCCAACGCCGGGCTCGGTCCGCGAGGCCGCTGTAGCCGTGGACCTTGGCCGTATGCGCATGGATTTGCCCGGGCGGCTCGAGGAAGGTGTCGACGACAAACGCCAGAGCCCGTCGCCGGCAATAGCGCCCGGCGTGGACGGCTTCGCTCGCTGACCTCGTCGTGGCCCGGCCGGCAAAGGGCAAGTGTGCGGCGGCGTAGCGTAGTCAAGGTGAGGGCGAGTCGGCTGCGTGCGATGTGACGTCTCGGCGAGGGCTCCACGCCTCCACGTCTTGCGGTCTTCGTGCTGGCAACACGTGGCCAAAGGTCGCCGCGCACGGTGTCGCGGCGCGGGATGGAGGAAGGAGACCGGGACTGACCTCCGGGTCCCACTCATCGCGTGTGAGGGAGGGGAAGGCCCGGCGGGCTCGTGTTCTTGGGCTTGATTCGCCGAAGTTGGGCCGGCCCGCTTCGGGAAGAGAGAAGGAAGATAGGGAGGTGGGTCTGGGCCTAAGGAAGAAGGGAAGGAGAGGAGTGAGCCCGAGAGCTCATCTCTAATTTTCTTTTCCATTTCTAAATTCCCTTTCTTTCTTTATTCCCTTTTCTTAATTTCTTTCTCTACTATTTTTGTGTGTGTAAGTATGTATATATTTTTATTGTATTTATTTGCATAAGCTCTTGGACTCATATTCTCCCAACTTGTATTTATGAGAATATTTATGCAAGGAGACTTATACAAATATATGTAGATATATACATATGGGTGTACACACCTTTCCCCTAAATTGATATTTCATGTGTAATATATATTATAAATATTTATACAAGCACCTGTATATTCTCATGGTGGGGAATATTTATTTATTGTGCTTATAAAATATTCATACATATATATTCCTAGTACACATGTCTTGGTATGCGCGTGTCGGCAATTATTATTCCCGAGATAATTTGTAAACCATTTCTCATGCAATATCTTCCATAATTAAAATCTAGAACTTACCTTGCATCCTTTGCGACCATAAGCTCATCATGCAACATGCAAGATTCCTAGTTTTCTAGATGGTGAGAGTTTGAATGTAGGGTTTTCAAAACAGGGTTTTCGATTTAGCGGAAAATAAAATCAAGTTTTAGTTGTAATTCAAAAGTTCAAATTTTTAGTGATTTTTAAAATGATGCAAAAACACGGGTGTTACAAAGATCCGCTTGAGTCGATGAAGGTCAATGCCCTTATGATTGCACTCTCTCGCCCCTCGCAAGGGACGTAAAAATGCTCGACCATAGATATATCCTACTTGAATCGACCGGTGTCTAAGTTAGTAAACCTTATGCGATCGTCACCCTTCCGTAGTTTGCTGGCCGAGGTGTGCACGTAAGTCCCAATCGTACCCGAAGTCGGTCTCGTAGCTTGGTCGAGAACGGCCGCCAAGCCACATGCAGCATAAGTAAGATCGTGGAGCAAAATCTGTAAGTGGGAGAATCAAAATGAATGAGGATGATGTGAATCTATCTAATATGCATTGCCAAAATGATGAATTTAATTTATTACCACATCATCATGGTTTAAACTCCCAACAGATTCGCTATATTGCCATGGGGGATATTATCAGCAGACAAGGCAGATATCTTGAAGTGCGAGAAATCGTGCACAATGTAGCAAACACGCCGAAGAGAATCTAAGCACAAGGAAACGGCATGGTACTCGGCGCTTTTGCACGGTCGTTCTCTCGTTTCCCCTCTCGTGGATTAGGTGGTCTGTTGTGTCCGGAATCATCGAAAGGGATTAGGATGCAAAAATCACCGCCGGGTCTAAGTTTTCACCCGACAATGATATATAATACCACCGCCGAAATATCCGCACCGGCAGTGATCTCCACATCACCGCCGGGTGTAAAACCACACCCTACAGTGATCTACACATCACTGCCGATTAAAACCACACCCGGCAGTGTTTTAACCGACATTGATTTAACCTGGCCGACGCCGCGGCGCTGGTGCCACTGAGCTTTCTCATCGATTCCGGAGACACCGCCGGTTTCCTAACCGGCAAAGTGAATACTACATCGGGCAACGCGTTCTCCAAGCCGCATGCATGCAAAGAGTGCCTCTGTGAACACGCTAAGAGCATCTCCAACAGTTTTGCAAACGGGGGTTTGCATTCCTCAAATTTGCCAAAAACATGAAAAAGTGGTCTCCAACGGTTTTGCAATTTGATTGACATTTTGGGCAACTTGGCATAAACCATCCTCAACTAGGCAAATATGCCAAGCTAGGAGGGACTTGGCAAATCCTCTCCTTGATTGCATGTTGCGTATGGACAAATGAAAATAAAATCATCTCCCTACTTGCATGTTGCATATTGCCTTTTTTTTTTTTTTTTTGCCAAGCTAAATATGCAAAACGGTTGGAGAACCACAGTTTTTTCACTTGGCATATATTTTTGTGACTTGGCAAATCACAACTTTTGCCAAGTATATTTTGCAAAAAAACGTTGGAGATGCTCTAAGTGAACGTGATGTTTCTGATTTGTGGTAAAAAAAAAAAAAAAGTGATGGCTATCCGCTGGGCGGTACAAAAGTTTGATTCTATAAATGGCTCGGTAGTGTTGTGGACGTGCTACTGACTACTAGTTGAGTGTCATTCGTGCTCCAAACCGCCAGAAGTCTCTCGTCTCCCTCCCTCCCGCTCCCTCACCGGTCGGCATCGAAGGTACGTGTGGTTGATCTTGTAGAAATCGTAAACAATGTAAAGCATGCATTCCTTGTTTCAAAATAACAATGCTAAACTCGATCATCGTTCTTGGAAAAATGGTCAAAAATCGGCTTGTTGGGGATCGAAACCGGGATTTCGGATTGGGTGTTGGGAAACGCCGTGCCCGGCCCGAGGAAGCGGCCATTGGAAACGCCACGCAAACGCGTAAGCGGTCGGCCTTAATTTCGTGGGGAGACGGGCCGATCGCGACGGCCATTGGATGAGCCGGTCGCCGCCGTTGGATCGTTTCATGGCGCCGCCTTGGGAATGACAATCGACCGCATGCATTCCATGGCTTGTTACTATATAAGAACGCCTCTGATTTGGTACCATCTCCATCGCTAATTAGCCTATCTCTTTCCATAAACCCGAGGTAGCTAGCTTCTTCTTCATCGACGATGGCCGGCGCCTACACCAACGAGGAGCTTGTCTTCACCGTGGGGCGCCTCCACGACGCTCCTCACTCACCGACCTGGCCCAACAAGTCGGCCCCGCCAATGGTGGCTTTGCCGTTGGTGGAGAAGGCGAACTTCTACGCCTTCAAGGTCGAGGCCATGGCCGACATCCTTGCTACGGGATACCGGCGAGGTCGGGCGGAGCTCCGTGCAGCCGGGCGGCGGAACGCTGCCGGGCGGCGGAACGCCGCCGGGCGCCGAGGACGAGGCCGGCAGCGGGAGGACGGGTTTAGCGGCGCCGCCGGGCGCGGCGCGGAGGCGATGGCGGTGGAGCGCGGGCGGCGAGAGGCGATGGCGGCCGCCGCTTTTTTTTTTTTAGTTTTGTAAATATATTATCTAGTAATATATAATGACTCTCGGCCATTTTTAATTCATCTCCGCCTGTTTCGCCGTTTGTTTCTATTGTTCCCTCTTCATTCAACCCCGCTGAGCTATCGGTTCCTTTTGCTTCCCCTCCCAAATCGCTATCGGTTCTAATTCAACCCGTTGTGTCAATCTTCAAATCGCTTTCGGTTCTAATTCAAACCCGCGAGTGATCTGTGTCCATCAATACTACTGCCGGGAACGATTCAACCCGGTGGTGATCTCGAGTCTTCACCGCCGGATTTAGTCGAGCCCGTGGAGTTTCGGTCGCCCCGCCCCTCGAACGGTTCATCACTGCCGGGTGTGGTTCATCGCTGCCGGTAGACTAAATTTCGGCAAAGATGCCGGGCGGTAGTGATGAGCGATTCCGTAGTAGTGATTAACGACTAAAGATGATCAGTATAGCTTTGCTACACTATTTACAGTTGCTCATAATTTCTATCCATGGTTCACTGGTTGGTGTCTACTTTGTAGTCGGTACTACTACCCTCGTCTTTTGGTGCACAAGAAACTATATGGCATACATCTTTCTTGTTCTATCGGTGCATACCATTCCTCTTTTGACCCTCTCAGCGCTTCCATATATATGTTTCTAGCTCTTGTTGCATAGCTACTCCTGTAGGCCTTTATTCATTTCAGCCATGTGACAACAAGTAATTGATTTGTCATGCTTCCTTTATATATATATTTGTTGAGGAAGGGAGATAGTATTTAGAATGCCAGCTTCGCTACACTATTTACAGTCTCTCTTTATTTCTACCCACAGTTCACTGGTTGGTGTCTACTTTGTGTACTACTACCCTCGCCTTTTGGTGCGCACGGAACAATATGACATGCATCTTTCTTGTTCGGTCGATGCATAATACCATTCCTCTTTGTACCCTCTTAGTCACGTCGTATATATGTTTCTAACCCTTGTTGCATAGCTAATCCTGTAGGCCTTTATTCATTTTGGCCATGTTAAAAAAGCAATTGAGCTGTCATGCTTCCTATATATATTTGCTGAGAGAGAGATAGGTTCACAGAGTGTTTGGGATTGCTTTAGTTTTTCTACATAATATCATTCCTCTCTTAATTTCTACCCATGGTTCACTGGTTGGTGTCTACTTTGTAGTTGGTACTACTACCATCATCTTTTGGTGTGCAAGGAACAATATGGCATACATCTTTCTTGTTCTGTCGATGCATAATAACATTCCTCTTTTGTACCCTCTCAGCCCTGACGTATATATATGTCTCTAGCTCTAATCCAATAGGTCTTTATTCATTTCGACCATGTGACAACAAACAATTGAGCTGGCATATATGCTTCCTATATATATTGCTGAGGGAGGGAGATAGGTTTACAGAGTGTTTGGACTGCTTTAGTATTTTTGGATTTTGGATAAATTTGAATCATAGAACATCACGTTTTCTAGGCCGGTCGGAGGGAGTAGTACGTGTTTGACGACTCTTTTTTTTCGTTTTAAATGAAGTTGCACATGTGACATGCATTTTTTTCCCAAGGTGAAATAGTGACAGCTAATTAGTTAGTAAGTACTCCTAGTTGTGTACGTAGTGACGTGGATAATTTTGGGACCATTGATCGATTGCATAGGCCGAGCCGTCACGTATGTGGACGTGCATAACACAAGAGCATGTTGTCGTTGCTTCTTGCCGGTGGACTGAAAGTGAGTCACCGATCAGGTCAAAGTGCAAAGACGACTCTTAGAGCAGTCTCGATCAGGTCAACTGCTTTATCACCATGGCCATAGTACTCCTCGCTGTGGGCATCACCTGATTTTTTCACGAATGTGCGTGCTGATTTGCTTTCATCACCTGTACCTTTACCTGGTTCTGCCGTCCAGTGCCAAAGCCGATCACCTTTCTGCCCATGGTTGGGCCGACTGTCTGTCTGTCTGCCGCTCTATATTGATCTTGAAGTATAGTAACTCTGATCTATCGTTTGATCCATATCGTTTGATCACCTTTGGAGTGCAGGTTCCTTTTGGTGCCATCCAAAACTACGTCCACCTCAAGACGATGGGCATGCATGCATGCTACTATCATTGGTTGTTCCTAAGAATTGAGGAGCATGAAGTATAGTAACTATCATCATCAACAGTCTTGCTTAAATCTACTATCGAAATTCTCATTTGAAGAGTCATTTGAATAAAAAACATCACTTTCCTTAGAGTAGTTAGATAAAAAAAAATGATACTACATAAGAAAAGATCGATGGTGTAGTCTAGCTTTTGTGTTTTAGTACAAATTGGAGTTTGGAGAAATGTGACTAGTAACATGTAGCGAACATGACCTATACCTTTCTACCTTACAACAACTTCCCTGTATATTGTGCATATACTTTAGAATGCCAGCTTCGCTACACTATTTAGAGTTGCTCTTAATTAATTTCTACCCATGGTTCAATGGTTGGTGTCTACTTTGTAGTTGGTACTACTACCTCGTTTTTGTGGTGCACAAGGAACAATTAATATGACATGCTTCTTTCTTGTTCTGTCGATGCATAATATCATTCCTCTTTGTACCCTTTCAGCCCTGTCCTATATATGTTTCTAGCTCTTGTTGATAGCTAATCCTGTAGGTCTTTATTCATCTTGGTCATGTGACAACAAGCAATTGAGCTGTCATGCTTCCTATATATATTTGCTGAGAGGGAGATAGGTTTACAAAGTGTTTGGGACTGCTTTAGTATTTTTGAATTTTGGATAAATTTTGAATCATAGAACATCACGTTTTCTAGGCCGGTCAAAGGGAGTAGTACTGTTTGACGACCTCCTTTTTCTTTTTGAATAAAGTTGCACATGTGCTTGACATGCATTTCCTACGGTGCAATAGTAACAGTCATAGTACTCTTAGTTGTTTAGGTAGTGACGTGGATAACTTCAGGACCATTGATCGGTTGCGTACGTAGGCCGTGCCGTGCATAACACAATGACACGTGTTGTTGCTGGTGGACTGAAAGTGACTACTTCATGTTCCTGCCGTCCAGTGTCAAAGCCGATTAGCTTTCCCATGGTTGGTGCGGACTGTCTGTCTGTGTACCACTCTATTGATGTTTCTAATTCTAGCTTTTGTCCTTAGCTCATCTTGTAGGCCTCTTGTGCCCATTATATGACCGGTAGGAATTGAATATGACCGGACTAATAATATGGACTGTCTGATCATGGAATCGACGACACAGCTGGTTGATCGAGCCCTCCACCTAGTGACGTGACAAGGACGTGCGAATGCAATTGCCAGTGGACTCAATCTGAAAGTGACGCATGGACTGTCAAAATAATGTCAAAAGACTGACTCTAAACAGAGTTCATGGAAGGTATTATGCAAATTAGCTGTACTGTTGGAACTCTCACGGCCTCGGTATATAATATAGGCCTTTCGATCTGCCTTGTGACAACGACAATATATATAGTTGATCCATTTCGTATGTCTGCCGAGGAATTGAAAGAGGATTAAGGCCGGTTTGTTAAACTAGAGATGTTCGTGAGTGTGGGTGTGTGCCACAGTGGACTACAGTCACGAAAAAAGTGTGACAGAGTTACTAGAACTGAAAACGATTGATACCCACGCCAAACACTAGCCTCCACATTAATTCCCTATTTTGTAGAGTGAACAGTGAGATACACACTCATTCATTCCGAGTTAGCTCAAACGGTCAAATGTTTACTTATATATATACATATGTATATAGAAGTCAGAAACAACTCGATCGATTGGGCTCTACAACTACAAGTGAGCAGACCAATCTTTGAAATAAAGTGCCTTTGTCCCTAGATTGACAAGTGGGTCGTTTGTTAGGTCATCCATTTCGTCATCCATGCCTGCTTTACCAAATACACTCCTTTTCACCATCCCTTCAGGCGATCCACGGTGCAGATCAACCTCAACCATTCAATATGATGACCAAAAACTGCTACGCACAACATTCTTTCATTTTTTTTTCGAGATCACTTCGGGGGGATGAACTCATTCACCTGCTTTGTATTTCACAGATTCCGGCAAGCCGGTGGGTGAAATTGGTGGCCTTGTTACATAGTTCGTTACATCAAGAGAGAGGGATAGAGAGATTACAACGTCACAAGAACATAACAATAACACAATACAACACCAGGGTAATCATAGACAAAGCTAAAAGTCGCCAACTGATATTCAATTTGCGCCACCGCTGAACAACATGCTCGCCGGTTTCACCACGGGCCTTGTGCCCCGCACCACTCCTCGTAGCTACGACGCTCCATCGTCCCCCACTCCTGAGGGCCAACACTGGAATGGGGACTAAGAGTGATGACGAACACGCAGACCCCAGTTCGTCGGACACGGCGACCTCCCTTCAAGCTGATGGGGACATCCTCCGGTACATCCGGGCCCCACATACCATGGAGGGGAATGGCAGCAGCGGTGGGAACTCCACCCGACATATGATTTTCTAGCACCATCAAGGAGAGCGCCAGACGGAGTAGAGGCGCTAGGCCTGGTGCCTGTGTCGCAGCCGCAAACAGATTCGCAGCTTGTGCGTCAATGTTCTCGGCCAAAGTGGATGTCCGAGGGACGTCCGTCAAGTATAGTAGATTGATCTCGCCGTCGGAGTTCAGCGAGGCGATGACAGTGTCGGCGGCGGCACCCTTGTGGGCGTTGTTGTTCTCTCTAGTGTCGGCCCGTAGGAGGGGCGTCGTTGCGGTTGGCGGCGCCCTTGGGGGAGTCATCATCGTCATCGGCGTTTGCGCCCGTGAGGGCGTCGTTGCCGTCGGCAGCGCCCTTGGTAGCAGCGTCATCGTGGATCGTCACAGAGGCATTGGGCGACGTGGTTGGGCATAGTGGAGGTAGGTGGAATTGGGTAGTAGCGGTTGCAATGACTGTGCAGTTCCTGTAGCCGCGAGACATTGGCCTAGCTGGATAGGCTTTTCCTCGAACAGCTGGAGGGTGTCGTTGGTGGCCTCCGGATCTATCTGAACTGGACTTGGATAGCGAGGGTGTCGTTGGGGTGGACGTGTCCGTGGCTAGGAGCGTCGATGGTCGTGGAGGAGACGATGGTAGCGGTGGTGGTGCCCTTGGGGGCGTCCTAGCCGTCGGCGTTGTCATTGATGGAGATGACGTTGTTGGTGCCTGTGGGAGCGTCGTCGCTGTTGGCGGCTTCCACGCTAGCCTGCTATTCTCCTATCGTGCTGTCATCACCTTCTCATATTCCTCGATGTCGGCACGGAGCTTCGCCATGAACGCAATTGTCCATGCGTTGGCCATCTGATCTTGAAGGCGGTGGTGAGGGCCGAGGAATCGATTTGGTCTCCGAGTACCCAAGTGTCACAGTCCGGACGGATTCGGGTGGCTGTGCGGCATAGATCGGTGGCGAATGGCGGTGGAGAGGTGGTGGCGTGTGGCTGCGCAGGCGCGCTAGGGCACGCGTGCGTGAAGGGCACGGCGGCGGCGCGAGCAACGGCTAGGATTTGGGTGGGAGAGGACTATAAGACCGGAGCTGTTGGTTGTTACCACTTTAATTTTTCTGATTAATTTCAAATGATTATATGTCCCTTATATTTATAGTCCTATGAAGACTTACACAAGAATTTATTTCCTAAATGTTTAAATTTTATTGCTTAAATAACTATTACTTAATGACGAAGTAAATGACGCGATGGTGGACGGCGGCGGCGGCCGGCTGCCTCCAGGCGCACACGCGCCCCTCTTTGGGCTGCTGCTGGATTTGGAGTGTGACAGGTTTTGATAATTGTTGACCCAGAAATTTTTCCCAGTTCATGTCTAGGCGAACACGATGGGCTTTCTCGCTGGAAGTTGTGGCAACGGCTTGAAGAAAACAAGAAACGAATCTTCCAAGTTTGTTGTGTGCTAGAAACAACGGCTATGCATGGTTTTTCTTTCTTTTTTTTTTCACTAGTATAGAAATCTTAACTGTGACGGGCAAAAAAACATTTTATGTGGCGGGCAAATAAGGAGCCCATCACCAATAACAGGTCACGGTTAGTCCTAGATTAAATGCGGCGGTCACATGTGCCTGCCATGCAAAATAGATTAATTGTGGCGGGCAAGTTAGGAATGTCCGTCATGGTTAATAGTTCCAAAAAAACAAAAAAAAAAATCCACGGGCTTGCCAGAGAGCCCGTTTTTGAACCCACCGGCAGCCCTTTCCCAATAATAAATCCAGTCGTGCGCCGCCTTAGATCCGCTGCCGTGCCCTGCTGGAAGCACCACCGTGCGCCACTCTAGATCCGTCGCCGGCCGGCTTGCCCTGCCCTGCCTGGATCCGCCGCCGGAGGGCCTTGCCTCGCGTGGATCCATGTGTCGTTCGCGGTGGAGAGCAGATTCGCGGAGGAAGATCGAGGGAGCTCCTGCATGTGCATGTGCATGAGCTGAGAGTGGTGGAGAGCAAAGGGAGATGCGCCGCTCGGCGTTCGCGCGGTGGGTGAAGTCTCGCGCCGCTCGGCTAAGTCGGAAAGAGTGAGTGGATTTGGTCCTTAGGGTTTCATCTCGTTTATATAGAGGAAGCTAGATATTGGGTTGCCTGGGTCTATAGTTGTGCCTGAATTTTAGGTGGTGGGCTTTTAAAAGTGTCTGTCACAGAAAATTGATTTACTGTGGTGGGCACGTTACAGAAAATAGATGTTAACCGTGACAGATATGTTACAGTGTCCGTCACGAAAAATATATTAACCGTGGCGGGCAGCTTGTTAGGCGGTTGGCTAGGCCAGTCAATCATTAACCGTGGCTGGCAAAAGTGTGTCCGCCACTGAATGATTTGGAGCTGTGTCACCTAAAATAAATCTTGTACGTGTTTTTTTTTCATGTTTTCGATAGTCAAATAATATCAGATCGACTTTTAAGTTGATTATGTTTAGCTTCGATCACTAGATAGATGCAATTAGTGCTCGGTTTCTCTTCGTCGTCCACGTGTCCATGAATAAGCAGCAAAAACTTGCCTGGACGTGGAGGTGCAGGTTGTGGTGCTTGGACACAGCTTTTCCTCATGCCAGGGAAGATGTAGCTGTCGTCGTCCACGGACTTACGCTGATGTGCACTTCTCTTGCCACCGTGCCAAGCTCCAGCGCGATGTCCACGCCGCTCGCGTGACATCCCACGATCACCACCACTTGGTCCTCAAAGGAGTCCGGGTCCGGTACGAGTGGGAATGCAGCTGCCTCCTGCTCCACTTGTCCATACCTATAGCAGTAGCAGCAGACCAAGGACACAAACTCAATTCTGTAGCGACAACGACTTACCGATAAGAAGTCAGAAACTACGTACCGTTGATGTTTGGGATCCTTGGCTGGGTGAATCGGCCTACGGCGACGACGACAGCGTCGAACACCTCCTCCTCGGTGACCACCTCGCTTTCACAGTCACCGTGTCTCAAGGACCTCACCGCCCACCGCGTCACGCCATTGTCAGTGCCGAGCGGCGCCGACAGGCCAACGCGCAGGACCTTGGTGTTGAGCCTGACGACGTCCATGAGCTGGAACGCGCGTCGCAGAAATCCTTGATGAACCTCAGGAACTCAGCGTGCCCGGGTATCGGCGGTCGTCGCCGGTGCCATCGCTGCTTGGGTAGAAAGGGAAGTCGGAGAAGTCCATACTCTCCCTGGGCGTGTTGAGCCGAGAGAGGCGTAGAGAACGAAAATACCGTCGCCCCGGCGACCACTGAGCTTATTCAATAGGCTTGCATTTCGCACTTAGAAGTGTTAAATTTTTTTTGAAACTTTACACACCAATAGTACTAAACTAGATGTGCATTGTCCCAAAACTTGAGATTCAAACAAATTTTTGTAAAAATTCATATGAAAAAAACAAATTTCATCCATCCATTTTGTCCTCTAGTGGATGAAATTTGTTTTTTTCATATGAATTTTTACAAAAGTTGTTTGAATATCAAATTTTGGGACAATGCACATCTAGTTTAGTACTATTGGTGTGTAAAGTTTCAAAAAAATTAACACTTCTAATGCGTATGCAAGACTATTGAGATAAGCTCCACGTCGCTAGGTCCGACGGTAATGCTTCCCACGGGCGTGATGCCACCGCACGCCGCCACGCCGAGGGGGTCACCGCTGTCGGTCCTCGGATCGCACAGCCACTGCCCGCCAACGCCGTCGCTCTGCTCCATGACCGCCACGTCGTGGCCCTCCCGGCGCAGCTCGCGGGCTGATACCAGCCCCGACAAGCCGGGCGCCCACCACACACACCTTCTTGGGCGACGCCATCTCCCCTCGCCGCCGATGGACCTGCCGACACGCTGCTTGTCTGTTAACAACTCACTATCAGGTAGTTCGATTGGAAGCAGATGGATACAAGACCTCGGGAAGGGAGGCCGGAATCAGCAAAGTAGGAACTATGGTGCTAGGGAAGGTAGAAGATCCGGGTACAGTAGAGGAAAGACTTGAGGAGGAAGAAGAACGATGAATCGAGGGAGGGGATTCTGTTTTACGGTTAATTCATTCGATGCCCGAGACTGTTGCCGATTCCCTTCCTTTGTACCGCCGACTCTCGCCTTGGGCCTCATGTGTCGCCTTGGGCCTGCGTGTCGCCTACTAGTTGGCCCACCACTAGAACCATCCCCGACATTCCCCTTCTTAAAGTTCGGCTTGCCCCTGCCCGCTCCTCGCATAAACTCCTATTTTTGTTGTTGCAGCTGTTTCTGGGCTTGATGGCTGATGAAGACTAACAAGGACACTATACTGCCGCTGAACAATGCGGACAACAAGCTCTGAACCTCCTTCCTCAAGCCGGCCGTGCATAATACTGATGCGACCGGGATCCCATGGAAACTGCCAGTATTTGATTGGGCTCCAGAGATGTGACCTTGATCCACATAGAAGAAGGCAGATGGAGAAGCTCCTTTGCATCTGCAGTTGGAGCAGCCTGAATGATTCCAATTCCCACCACTGGAACAATATCCTTTAGCTGACTACCTTCAATAGAGATATGAAGTGCTAACACCAGCTCTAGGAGGCAATTCAACGCCTTGAAGATTTTCTTTTGCCAGTGCTCCTTGTAGCTCCCACTTGATTTTCTTTTGTCAAGGGCAACCACTGATGCCAAATTGAGTTCCAACCAAGTCTTCATAGCATCATATATGACTGCAAAGGAGCCCGTAGCAAGCATCATCAATTCACTGCATAAGTCCACTATCACAGACTGTGCAACAAGTAATGCTCTGAACAATGCTGAACTTGATATCATGAGAGCTGACCAAGGAACTGTCAACTGAAGACCAGTAAGCACTAGACATTCCGAGTTATCACTGATATCTTTTAGCTGACCCCCATAGAAGCAACAGGAACCAATATAATGGAGCACAGGAAGTTCAGACTGAGCAGTAACTGATGGAGGCAAATCAACCAACAGCTCAAATTCAAGCAAGAAACACTGACAATTGCCACCACACTTCCGCTGTACTTGTTCTAGAATCAGTACACAGCCAGCCGTATTCACTGATAGCAAGACATTTGAAGCTCCAGGGTCCCACGGCACTAATCCATGATCTTCAAGCTGCTTGTCCAACAAAATCACAGTAATCTTGCCATAGCCTAACCAAGCACACATGATGTGTGTAGCCAACATGCCATCACCAAGGTGCGGTGGTGTTACTGCCTCAAGAACCTCACACAAAATGCCAGCCATCTTAATGTTTGCCAAACCAACATAACAAGGACTCAATTCCTCAAACACCTTTTGGTGGGCATCATTAGCTGTAGCAGCACTACTACCTGACAGGACAACACCCATCCAAGATGCAGAGGTAAGATTGTTGATATACCTTCGCTGCATTTCCTCGAACACCACTTGAGCATCAGACGAGGTAGATGAAGGCTTGCTTGCAATAGTCACCTTGACCACCGGCTTGGGCTTGACCTGCTTGGGAATGCCTTCAAACTCAACTGTAAGAGGTTCAAGTGTGGTCAGCACCTCGAGCTCTACCATGTAGGACAGCGGGGACACCCCGTGGTTGTTGTTGTCCCAGCGGAGCATCTCCTTCTCCCAGAGCGCGCCGACGGTGACGTCGGTGAAGCAGCAATCACCGGCTGGGCAAACCGTCGAACAGGTGGAGCACGCAGCCGCAATCCATGCCGGAGCTGCACGACCGTCGGCTCGGTCGAGTGGCACGTCGAAGTGGACGTTGTCGAACTCCGGGTCGTCATCGAGGGAGCCGTCATACCCACCGAGTGGCGCAGCACGGAGCATGCACTTGACGGGGACGAGGCGGACGCAGCTTAGAAGGCCTGGGTCGGGGGAGCTGGCGCGAGCGCCTCTGCACGGCATCGGTGTGGCCCGGGGGTAGCACGCAGCTCGAGTGGACTCGGTGGAGAATCTGCACGCCGTAGCCCTCAGGCGTGGTCGGCGTGCATGCCGACTGCTCCAAACGCGTGCTCGCGGAAGGAGAAGACGCCGCCGCGGAGCTGAGACTTCGGCGGCACGACGAGCGCGATGGAGACCTCGGCGCCGCCCGAAGCAGCACTAGTACCTAAAAGCATTTTTGTGGCGGGCAAAAGAACATGCGTGGCGGCGCGCGGCCCCGCCGCAAAACAAAGGTCACGGATAATCATAGCGGCATCCGTGGCGGGCTACGCGTGCCCGTCACGCAATGAATCCCCGTGGCGGGCGTGCTACGAGTGCGCCACGGAAAACATTTTCGTAAAAATAAAAAAAAAGAAGAAACCCTAGAAAGGCCCGGCGAGCCCATCCATGGGCCCGCCCGAGCCCATCTAGGCCCGCAAGCCGCCCCCACACTCGCCGCCGCCGCTTTGGTGAAGAGGGGTCACGCCGCCGCCGCCGGATGCGGCACAGCGCGCCGGGACGCTGCTGGCCGGAGGGAGCCGCCGAGGGGCCGCTTCCTCCACCTCGCCGGGCGATCCGCGGCCGCCGTCGTCGCCGAGGGCGCCCGCCACGGTGGAGCGCCGGCGGTTGGAGGAGGGGAAGGCGCGCCACGGTGCGGCGCCGGGCCACCGTCGTCGAGGACGCCCGCCACGGATCCGCCGGGGAGGGCCGCCACGGCCGGATCCGCCGCCGGCAGGCCGCGCGCCCGGATCCGCCGCCGGCCGCGGCCGCCGCCCCGGATCCGCCGCCCGGTAGGGCCGCCGCCCGGATCCGCCCACGGAGAGGAAGGAGGAGGGCCGCCATCACGCCGGAGAGGGAGGTCGCCGCCGGCGGGCCCCCGCGCCCCGATCCGCCGCCCGGTAGGGCCGCCACCCCGGATCCGCCGCGGAGAGGAAGGAGGAGGGCCGCCATCTCGCGGAGAGGGAGGTCGCCGCCCGGTAGGGCCCCATGGCCGGATCCGCCCGCCAGCCCGGGCCGCCACGGCCGGATCTGCCGCCCGGTAGAGCGCCGCCGCCCGGGGGAGATGGAGGGCCGCCATCTCGCCCGGACACGAAGGGGAAGAGAAGGGGAGGGACTTGGGAAGGGAGCGCTGCCGGGGAGAGGGAGAGCGCCCGGCTGCGCCGCGTGGGGAGGGAGAGGCGCCGCGTGGGGAGGGAGGAGAGGACCGGGGGCGGAAATGACTCGGGGGTTGTGAAACCCTAAGTGTCCAATTTATATCGAGGGCGGATATTGGGCCTCGCATTGGGTTTATTTGGGCCTACATTTTGCGTGGCGGGCGTTTTAAGATGCCCGCCACGTAAAAAATCTTTCACGTGGTGGGCAAAAACAGTCCGGTCACGTAAAAAAAAAAATAGCACGTGGCGGAGTATTTTCCGTGACGGGCAAAAAGGCTCGCCACGGAAAAGATTTTGCAAGTGCTCGCAAAATCATTTCGTTACTAGTGTAGCAATCGGAGTTGGGTTGGTGCCGCCCCAAGCACGGACCGAGATGAAGTCACCGACGGGTCCCGGCTTTTGGGAGTTCAAGTCGAGAGCGGAGCACCCGTGGATGCGATGTCCCGCGCCCGTCGCGCGACGCCGATCGAATGAAGCGAGGTGCCAGGGGTGGGCGCCATATGAGACGCCGGAGCGGGCGCCTCCGCCACGGAGGAGCACGCCGTGGTCCGCGAGTCCGTGGCGAACGCAGACGGGCGAGCCATGGCGGCCGTGGAGGAGCTCGCCGCGGTTGTCGGCCGAGGCGACGCGGAGGAGCTCGGCCGCGGTCGGGGCAGCGAAGCGGATGCCACGGGACGGCATGGCGGCGAGGAGCACGTGGCGGTCGGATGAACCGAAGCCGATGTAGAGGAAATCGCCGCGGCGATGTGCGGTGGAGAGGACGCCGGGCGAGGGAGTTGCGGTTGAGCGTGGAGACGTCGGCCCGGAGCACCTCGCTGCCGGTGGATTGGTTGACCTTCTCGTCCCACCTCCACTTCCTCCAGCCTTCGCGCTCCCCGGATCCGGAGCGGGTACTCCTCGAGAAGAGACTCCTCCGGCTCGATCTCCTCGGGCATGACGGTGGAGGTGTACACGGAGGCCGCAAAGATCGATGGGGAGGGCGACGGAGTCGATGGTGGTGGAGGCGACGGGCGCGTCCACGAGTCGGCGACGACGGACGGGCGCCGAAGCGGCGTCCGGAGTCGGTGGAGGCAACGCTACGAGTCCAGCTTGCGCCCAATGTCTGTCGAGCGGCATCGATCCCGGCGAGGTGCTTTTCGGATCTAATCGAGGAAGAGCTGGTCAGCGGGAGATAGCTCGGTAGGGGAATCCATGGCGCTAGGGTGCCGAGAATCGCCTGGCTCCGAATACCACTTGTTAACAACTCACTATCGTAGTTCGATTGGAAGCGAGATGGATACAAGACCTCGGGGAAGGGAGGCCGGAATTAGCAAGTAGGAACTATGGTGCTAGGGGAAGGTAGAAGATCCAGGTACAGAGAGAGGAAAGACTTGAGGAGGAAGAAGAACAGTAACTGAGGGGAGGGGATTCTGTTTCTGGTTAATTCATTCGATGCCCGAGACTGTTGCCGATTCCCTTCCTTTGTACTGCTCGACTCTCGTCTTGGGCCTGCGTGTCGTCTTGGACCTGCGTGTCGTCTACTAGTTGGCCCACCACTAGAACCATCCCTGACATTGTCTGATATATTGGCTGGTTGCAAGTCCTGGTCACGTATGGGTATGTCCGTTCCTACTCACTTCAGCTGGCCCTATACTTCAGCTGATCACACACACCTTACTGGCACTATTATCTTTTATATTACACTAACAAATATGTTCATATATGTTGCAATAGGACATATACAGTATGTTGCGCAGTCACTTTGGGACGACGAGATGATTGATTATGGCTCAGTGCTTTATGTTTTAACTGCTTCCCAAAACGCAATTTTGATTTTTGAGGCCCTTGGATCCTCCGGTGCCTGCAGCTCCTTCCAAGTTCCCACCCTCCTGCGGCAATATTCAAGCTCTTGGCGCCGACAAGGTAGGCCTCCTCCTTCTCGTGGCGAGCTCCTGCACGGCAGCTAGGGTTCCAGCGAACTCACCCGTAGGTATAGAAGGGGCCAGCCGAGGGGAGGTAGGCACTGGCGGAGGGAAGGGGGGGCTGGAGGGGGCCAGGCACCCCCAAACATCCATGTATGTACTTGAATACTGCTATATATAGTCTTAGATTTAGCACTTAATGGTGGTAATTAATTAGTGCATGCAGATTAATTTGCCCATCAAGTATAGTGTGTGCGTGAGTGCCTTTGGGGTAAGCGTGTGGCTTTCTTTGATCTCTATGTCCATATGCATGTCTTCCCAATCATGCACTTCAAGTTGCTTTGCTTGCCAAAATACCACACCATGGTGCATGTGATATATTGCACAAATAATATGAATTTATTAAGGGATACAATATGTAGTTGCAAGTAGAATTATATTATATATCTTAGATTTTTTTTGTTGGATAAATGTACTTTCTGGAATAGATATGTAGCTCATTTGCTTTTATTATTACTTGTTGTCATATTTTTTTTTTCACTCTTACTGGACATGGCTACATTCTAACTTCCTTTATTGAACATTGTTGGCTATGAGCCTTGAAAAATATGTATATTTTTTTTGCGGATACCTTGACACTCTAATATGTAAATCCGAAATCTTCGCAAACACCATGACCCCCTATGGTTGAATCCTGGCTCCGCCCTGGAGGTAGGTAGGCAGTGGATATACATGCTCATAGTGACTACAGATGCAAATCAAGAAATAGGTACCACTTATGTCAGATGTGCCTATAAACTTGTCAGATGTGCCTATAAACTTCATAATTTTTTATCTGATGAAACCAAACTTGTAAATTCTTATTAGATGCGACAAGCTTAGGGATAACAAAGAGAGCTAGATGGACTCACCAGATTAAAGTTGTTTCTTATTGTTGGCTTGTGGTAGTTGACCCTTTGTGGTTTGTAATTTTCTTTTTCTTTTTTTTCTACCCTTTGTACTTGGTTTAAATCTAACGATTAATAAAAAGCCTGAGATCTTTCGGATTCAAATTCCGAGATCCGTGAATCCCGCTGATCCCAGTAGTAGGAGTATTTCGTTTATTTATTGTCGCACCAGTTAGAGAATCTCGTGTGCACTCATTCATAAGGCCTCGTTTAGATGGCAAAATATTTACCAAAAGCACTGTTTTTGACTCCTGTAGCACTTTCGTTTGTTTATGATAAATATTATCCTATCATGGGGTAACTAGACTTAAAAGAATCGTCTCGTAATGTACATCTAAACTGTATAATTAGTTATTTTTTTATCTACATTTCATACTCGAACATATGTCTTTTGGTGTATTTAATTTGATGTGATGGGGAGAGAGAGTCTAAAAATTTGTAAGTTTTTGGCAAAACTTTAGCCATCTAAACAAGGCAATCTCTTTCAATTTTTTGCTTTAGTATCCGTACACTTCAGCATTTCTTTATCAAACCCAATCATCAGTTTAATAGGTCGACCACTCAACCTCCTAGGAGAAGCATGCACTTATTTATAGTCACGCTTTCCTTACGTACGTACAAGCTCGGAAGCTCCCTCAAATTATTCTATTTATAACAAGTTAATATGACACAATTCAAACTTAAGGACCTTTTACTATTATATCATATATTATAAGATTATGATAAAACGATCTGATTAATACAATACAAAAACTTATACTTAAAAGGCAACTGCTCCAATACTAATCTTTCTAAATATTGCACGGTTCTTAAAGCAACATGTCTTACTAATTATTTTGTTCTCGGTTATTCTTTTTCGCTTTGGGCCTGCCAATCCAAGCCTAGTTCCATACTTCCATTCCTCAACCACTCGAGCTCTCCTTGTCAGCGTCATTGGCTTTCACCTTCTTGGTACGAAATACCAATACCATCCAATGGTTGGATGAAGGAGCGGGGCTCTCCCGACCGCGCTGCTTCTGACGGGGCCTTCCCCGCCGCTGCCGCCGGCGGCCGCCTTCCAGGCGCCACCCCACCTCTCCTCTGCTCTGCTCCCTATCCACCCCATCTACCCTCCTCTCCAAGCTGCCCCGGGCGCCAACCATGCTCCCGCGGGCCCTTTCCGCCTCGTCGATGCCGTGGCTCGTTTGCGGCCGACAGCCACAACCCTCCTCGACGGCCCCAGCCCACGGCCTGCTTTGCCGTGTGGATGCCTCACCGGATGCGAGCAAGAGACGCAGCCGGAGGCGGAGGTGGAGCCAGCGGCAGCGACAACGACGAGCGGGGATCGACTTCAGCAAACCTTCCCCGTGGGGCTATAGAATGGCCGGCCGGGGAGGTAGTTAGGCCGGCATGATCGCCGAGCGACTTAGGTGCGGTTGGCCATGGTGGGGCGGTTGGGCTAGGTCGGGCGGGGGCACCATGGCCTGAGTTCGGAGCTCGGAGCTTGCAACGGTGGCCATGGATGCGCTAGGGTTAGGGTTTGGCCGAAGGAGAAGAAGGGGGAGGGGAGAAGGCGGCGGCCGTCGCGAGCGCCCGGGGCTCACTAAAGCTCGGGCGAGACCTAGGGCACCCGCGCGGGGGGCGGCAGCGGCGAGGGCGCGCGGGAGGACGACGGCGGCGGGCGTGAGGAAGACGAAGGAAGAGGAAAAGGAGCGCCGGGGCGGGCCTTTGTGGGGCCGGCCCACCTCCAGGTGGTTGGCATATAACATGGCCCCACGGACGATCTCTTATCTCCAATCACCTCAGGTCTTGCGACTGGTGTCGACGACGGACCTGGCACCGGCACCACGCGAGTCGGCGTTGCCTGACTCAGCCGGTTTCCCCCGGCATCTTCTAGATTTCTTCGCTCAAAACTCTTGTCGTTGTGCATCTTCTAGATTTCACTCAATAATTGAGGCTTCGGTGAAGAAGTAAGTTGTGACTTTGTCGAGCTTGGACATTATTGTTGTAAACTTGACGCAAGAAGCCCCTTGTGGATTGTTCAAGAAGCCATAATTTGCATTAAAGGATTTAGAAGAGTTGCACTATTTGTTGGGAATTGAGATAGATAAGGTACATGATGGAAACTGTAGTTTGGTGTACATGATGCAATCTGTATTTTGGTGAAGAGCTGCCAGCTTGGTAGAGCTCTCAAGCATGATTCTTAAGCTTCGCTTCTTTATTCACCATGTATTCAGTGAGCTCAGCTTACAATTACAAACATTGTGAAACAGACAAGCTAGTACACATAAAAACAAAACAGGGCTAGCTATGCACCTGCATACAAACGCATGATTTGGCACTCCAATACAATATTCCTAATACAAGCCGTTCTGACTTTTTAAGTGTACAACTTTACTTAGATATACACCATGCATGATGCATGGCTAGATATATATTTAGAAGATCCAAAATGATTCGAATACAGGAAGGTAGACCATGTGCCTAGCTATTCACTTTGATTGGGCGCATGGGACGACCTTGGCACGTAGCGGGTGTCGCATGACGACGGACATCACCTGCTTCTCGGCGAAGTCGACGGGCTCGTCGGGCACCTCGCTCCACTCGAACTCCCTCACCATGTGTGCCACGAACCACTGGAGGTGCAGCAGCGCGGCGTCGATGCCGGGGCAGATCCGCCGGCCGGCGCCGAACGGCATCATCTTGATCTCCTTGCTGCCCGTCAGGTCCACGTCCTCCCCTCGCCGCCGGGCAGGAACCGCTCCGGCCGGAACTCCCCAGGGCTCCCTCCACACCGCGCCGTCCATAGCCATGCCGCCCGCCGTGAAGTTCACCAGCGCGTGCCGAGGCACGCTGAACCCGTCCAGCTCCGCCCCGCCGTCCTCGGTGGCCGCGTGCGGCAGCATGAACCGCTCCGGCGGGTGCCGCCGCATCCCTCCAGCACCAAGGCCCGGAGGTACGGCATCCGCGGCAGGTGCTCGTCGCGGATGTCCATGTCGCCGACGACGTGCTGTATCTCGGCCCGCAGCTTCGCTTGGATCTCCGGACGCGTCACGAGGTTCGCCATGGTCCACTGCCACACGGCGACCGTGGAGTCCGCGCCGCCGGCCAGGAGCTCCGTGCACAGGCTCACCATTTCCATCTCCGTCAGCTTCCGCCCGCCGTCTTCAGGGATGACCAGGCCCAGGAGCGAGTCCGCGTAGCAGTCCTCGGCGGCGTCGGCGTCGCGTCGTTCCCTGCGTGCACGGATCAGCGGGATGAAGAGCTCCTCCTGCCGGCGCCGGATGGACAGCATGTGGTTCCACCGGCGCCGGAACACGAGCTTGGTGACCGCCGGAAACAAGCTGAACACCTGGAAGCCGACCACCGACGTCACGAACTCCCTCTGCAGCGCCGTGACCGACGCCACGACGTCGTTTCCCAGCCCCTCGCCGAAGCACATGGCGACGAACACGTGGAAGATGGCGTGGTGGAGCAGCCCCTCGACGACGACCGCCCCGTCGTCACTGTCGCGCATCTGCCGCGCGATGCCGGTGATGAGGCCCGCGGCGGCGCCCCCGGCGTGCGTCGCTGTACCGGCGTAGGCACGACGGGTGGAGGACCTTGCTGGTGAGGTTGCGGCGGAGCGCGCGCCAGACGGGGCCGTAGGCGCCCGACGTGATGTTGTGCTGGTTACTGGAGAAGATCCGCGTGGCGAGGTTGGCCGGAGGCCGGTCGGCGAACGCCGCCCCGACTGCACCAGCACGCGGCGCGCCACGGCCCGATCGGCGACAAAGATGACCGGGCTGGAAGGGAGGATGGGCAGCGTGAACAAGGGGCCGTACCAGCGCCGGGCGGCGCGGACGATGGGCTCGATGCCGATGCTCGTCCACAGGAGGAAGACGAGCGGGCCGATCGCCGACAGCGCGCTAGGGCCAGGAGGGAGGGCTGACTTTCCCGTGGCCGGAGCCGGACGGAGGGAGAAGAGGAGAAAGGACACGGCGAGGCAGGAGAAGAGGATGGAGGCCATGTACAAGAGCCACTCCTCCATGACTGAAGTTGGTAACTCTCACGAAGATTGGAGTGCCGGAGAAGCTGAGCTGATTAGTGACTCCGGCCTCCAAGGAAGGCAAGGTGTCATTTATAGCGTTTGTGATGAAGCAAGTCACTAGCAGCTTGCTACGTACAGTGAAATGCTCCCTCCAAAATATAAGATTTTCTATGTACATAATTTTTTGCCATATATCTATCTACGCTACTAGTGCGCCAACTTCTCTCCGTTCAAATCCATTCAAATGAATGACTTGATTGCTTCTCAATTTTCTCTCTCGTTACTCATTCACGATTCGCGATCGAATCAATAGTATGGGCCTCCACCCGCCCGTCATCATACCGCCCTCCTTCTTCCTCCTACCGTGCGAGATGCGATTTCCTCCGCACCGCCCGCACTCCTTCCTTTCACGATCTCGCCCGCGATGCATGCCACCCTCATCCTCTCTCCCCTTCTCGCCATAGCCACCGTGCAAACCCTAACGACCCGCCCGCCGCCATCACCATGCAAACCTCGCAAATCTCGTGTCCAGTTCCTCGATCCCACCTTCATGGTCCGGCATGCCCCGCTGTCACTGGTTCCGTCGAGGGGGAGCCGGAGGAGGAGCACAAGGTGGAGTACGATAGAGAGCACGGTCTCGACGTCCTCGGATGTTGTCCTCGCTCCTCTCCACCACCGCCCTGTTTCCGACGGCGTCGGCCGCCGCGCTGTCTCTTTGGCCGGCGTCGCCACCTGGCTCGCCACTACAGTCCGCTGTAAGTACTACTGTGCTATCTTGTTCTTTGTACCCGTGACTCCTCTGTCCCACACCCACGGGCGCGATTTCGTCGACATGGTTGGGGTTTTTCCTGTCGCTGCCATGCCTGATCCGACCATCGCCGTGGATGGTCGATGGCGCGGCCGCACAGGCGATATACTCGCTGGAGCACGAGGCACGTCGCGGGATGCTTGGTCCCCGGGCCACGGGCTGCTGGGATGCCATCCCGAGTGCGCTGGCGAGGGATGCGCGTGCGGCCGTGGGTTTCTTCGGGAAGCTAAGGCGCCTCCGGGCAACGGGATGGGCGCAACATCCGGAGGGAGCTAGTGTGAGGGACGGCGTGGCGCCGCCGGCAGCCCGCGCCTAGGTGCGGTCCCGATATAGGCGATGGTCGGATGGGACTTGGGAGGTACATTTGAGATGGCCGACCCCGTAATAAGGCAACGCTGGCTGAGGTCTTTGCACGAATCTTAACTGATCTTATGGATACAGAGAAGGTTCTATTAAGTGAACAAAAATAAAATGAATCATAAGGTCACACCATGCTGCGTCGTGCGGTGCGTGGGGTGCCTTGATAGTAGACATTTTTGAGATGATCGATGGAATCGATGATCCAAAACCAAGGTGTGTGGTTGACGTTGCTTATTTTTAAGGATGCGCGAGATGCTGCAGCGGCTTTTTTGTTTTAATTACACAACAAGCAGATCGAGATCGGGTAGGATAGCACCAGGGCGCGGGTTGCTTCCTTGCAGACGGTGTGGTGTAGGAATGGAATGCAAATTTTTTTTTGAAGCATGGAATGCGATTTATATTTATAATATACTCCCTCGGGGATGGTATTAGAAGTCGTTCAGGACAAAGACACGGTCTTCAAAACACAACTTTGACCTCTTATTAGTATAAAAATATTTATGAAGATGTGATATATATATACTTTTATCAAATTATTTTTTAAGACAAATCTAGCTACTCATATAATTTTTACATTTACAAACTCAACAACTTAAAAGTTATTGATAATTTATATTCCCAATATTTGACCCAAACCTTGTCCAAAACGACTTCTAATACCAGCCCGGAGGAAAGTATATATAGAGAGAGAGAGTATGATTGGTTATCCCATGTGTAGCGCACGTGGTTTTAGCCTTTGGTCCCGTGCACCATAGAGTAAAGTCCTTAATCGATAAGGCGCGGATGTGTGAGCACGAAGTAGGGATGTGTCTGGATAATATCCGGTTGTTTTTTTCTTCTCGTAAGAACCAATTTTTTTACAGTGTCTTATATCTATATTTACACCACATTGTTACTATATTTACATTAATTGAGGCTTGGTATTGTCATGGATGACGCAAACTACCCTTCTGAATATTTGGTGTGCACGAATAGGCGAGCAGACGAAGTTGACAAGAACAACCGGCCATGGAGACTGGAGGAGGCAAATTTTCAGCATCCAAGCAATGCAGCCACTGACCTGGTGACCACTAAATCTACCAACCTCGCATGGTGGCATATGGCATTGCCTTCCATCTGGCATCGCGTTGCCCAGTGCCTGTGCCTGCCGCAAGCTCATCCGACGTTGATTGTATTGGCAGCCGCCCGCCATGGCCGTGTCGCCGGACCAGCAGCAGCCACCTGCAGGGGCAGCAGGATCTGCTTCCTCGCCGTCTCCTCGCCTCCGCGTCCACCACACCACCCTCGTGCCACCGTCTCCGTCACAAGTACTTCTGGTGTGGAAGTCAAATGAGCTATACACATGACCAGAGACGCCTAGCAACGATCAATAGCATAGTGAAAAAAGTAGAGGAGTAGTTTTCTTTTCAGCACACAATCAATTGAATATCTCATTCCTAATTGCCGATCGAGTTACGACGCGTTAAATGCTTGTTTTTCGACAATAGCATAGTGCACTTGCGGGTAAAGATGTACATTTGGCCCGTAGCCGGTCCGAGGCCCGGCCTTTTGGCCCGGTCCGGCCCGGCCTGGCGGGCCACGGGCTGCACGCCCGGTGGCGGACGGGCCATGGGCGTCGCCTCGGCCCGTGGCATGGTGGTGGCCCGGCCCGGTCAGCCCGTCAAAATATTGGCAAGGTCAAAATTGACATCAAGTGCACCCTCGGCCTGTAGCCAGCGCGGTGGTGGCCCGCCCCGTGGCCCGGCGTGGCCCGCCCGAAGCGGGCCACAAGCCGCGTCTTGCCGGCCCGTTCTGCACACATCTATACTTGCGGTAAGGACGTTGGAGTTTCTCGTATTGTAGTTGAAGTCGCTTCCACAATTGAGGACCCTTTCTCTTAGCGCCACTTCCATGAAGATTTGGAGTACACGCATCCCACGATGCAACTACCACGCCCGCGGGACGATCCCTTGTCTCAATGACCTCAGGTCCTGCGACCATGCGGTACAGGCAGCGGCGGCGCCCGACGGCTCCATACTCATCGACCATTGCCGCCAAGCAGGCGGTTGCGCGGCGTCGGCCGGCATGACTCCCGAAGCCGACCGGTGATCAGCCGCCGCGGCGGCGGCGGGAGAGACACGCCGTGAGATGGACTCATCCCGCCAGTCGTCGTCTCCCCGCGGCGTCCGTGGCGTCGGCGGTCGGCACCCACAAACCTCTTGGCGGGGTTGATGTGGACGTGAGGCAGGTCACGTCATATTATTATATGTGGCCATGCAGCCCGAGGCCCGTTGGCACAGCCGTGGCCCGGCAATTTGGTACGCGGCGCGCACGCGCCCGATAAATGAAGGCGGCCCGGTGCGGCCCGATGACAAACTCCTCGGCAAGTCAATTAGTGCTATCTTTTGGCTGTTAAAGGCCCAACATTGAACCCTTCTTGTTAGCATCTCCCCGAGCAGCCAGCTGCAGCCACTCTCCGCGTCGGCGCCGCCCGATCGCGCTTCGGGCACTCGCCAGCGACTTCGGCCTTCCTCGGTGGCCGCCTTCCTCCACCTTCTCCACCTTCCTGCGCGCGGGAAGCCAACGCAGCCTTCCTCAACCTTCCTCGACGGGCGCCGGCCGCCTCACGTGGTCACGCCACCTTCCCCGGCGCGGCGCCGGCGCCGCCCCGCCGGTCGGCGCCTCGGCGGGCAACACGGCGGATCAGCGGTGCCCTTCACGCGGGCAGCGGCGCTCCCACTACTCGCGCTCCTCCCTTCCCCGACTAGTCTCGGGGGGGCGAGCACGGCGGGCGGCAAGGCACGGCACGCGGCACAAATGGCCCGCTGGTCGTCTTGTGGGCCGTGGGCGCGCCGCGGAGCGGCGGCCGGGCGCGGCGCGACGCGGCGGGGCCGGGGCGGGCGGCATTGCCCGATGGCCATCTATACATATTATTACATGACGAAACTAGAGATGATATGAATATATAAAATGTCAAAGTTAGGCGCTCGGGGTAGCAACGGGATTCGCGGATATGTCGTGGCGCAATAAACACTACTACCTAACTCATTTTAGGTGGCGGTTAAAAACGATTTTCGGTGGCGGTTTTATGACCGCCACCACCATGGGGGTCACCGTAAATCAACCATTTTCGGTGGCGATTTATATGCCCGCCATGGTTAATAGGGAAAAAAGCCCAACCCAAAACTCTAACGGGCCCGCATTGGGGTTGACACCGCTAGGGTTTCGGGGCCCGCCGCCGTCGCCATGGGCCTCCTAGCCACGGATCCGGCCACCACCGCCGCCGCGGGCGCGGATCCGACGCCGACGCCCGCGTGAGGCGCCGCCGATCCGCCGCCGACGCGCCGGCCGTGCCGCCGCCGATGCCCGGCGTGAGCGCCACTCGATCCCCCGCATGCGCGCTTCGGCACCGCCGCTCGGCGCCAGCGTCGCGCCGCCGCCGCTCGTCGTCTCCCGGGGAGCTGGGTTGAAGGAGTGGGGAGAGGGAGCGGGGGCGGGAGAAGGGTGCCGACGGGATCTGCGCCGAAAACTGGAGATTGAGAGAGATTTCGAGAGAGTGAGTGAGAGAGAGTTAGTATGGAAACCC
This sequence comes from Hyparrhenia diplandra, assembly GCA_015847255.1. NCBI lineage: Eukaryota > Viridiplantae > Streptophyta > Magnoliopsida > Poales > Poaceae > Hyparrhenia > Hyparrhenia diplandra. The sequence continues at coordinate 75,791 of JADLZK010009003.1, read as the reverse complement.
TAGCTCAGTATATTTATACATGGGAATGAAACCAGGCTTTTTAGGGTCTGGATCTAGGCCTGTTCGGCTCTTGGGCTAGGCCTCATTAACCATGGCGGTTTTTATAAAAACCACCACGGTTAATCAATTTACCAATTGAGGTGTGTGCGGCTTGTGGCCGGCCCTACGCGACACGCACTTGGCGGCACACTGCGGTGTGCGCGTGCGACTTGCCGCCGCCTCTGTGCCACCGCCACAAGAAAGGCCGAGATGCCGGCATCCTACTAGGCACTTGCCGTCACCGCGGCATCGCGTCGTCGTGCCCCGACCGGTGCATCTACGGCCCGGATTACAACGGTTGGGAGGGACCGAGTGGGGTGAACGCGTGGAGGTTTCGAGGACCGGCAGAGGCATGGAGCCGTAAGGAACGGCGCCCGGCGGGTAGGTTCGCACTATGGAGTAACGCAAGAAGCAGGGACGGGGTTGGGAGTCGGAGGAACAACGCGCTCTCGATTGTCTTCCTTTGCCATGGGCGAGGAAGTTATGGCCCAACATCTTCGAGAAACTAGGCCAGGAAAAGACATATAATACTATAAAGGTGTTCTTTGGGGCCACGAGGCCCTAGTGGCCCTAGGCCTAAATCCACCTTTGGCGGAGTCGGTGTGGGTGTGGGGGAGCGCAGCAAAGACCGCGGCCGCCAGCCAGTGTGAGTATACCGTGCAAAAAGCACGAAGCACGAAGGCCCGCCCTAAGCACGTTTTTTTTTTTGGCCCGGCCCAAACATGGCCCGAAACATGGCGATCACGTTTCGTTACCGAGGGGCGGCCCGGTGCCCATAGCAGGCCGTGCTTGGGCTGACCCCAAACACGCGGCCAGCCGCGGCGGGGCGATTTTTTGGCGTTGGCCCGGTTGAGGCTTTGTTGGTAAAAGTTATCCTACTGAAATATTTATAAATTTGTATAGTCCGCAGCGAACGAAACGATGAGCACTTCACCCGGGTGAGGGTTTTAAATATCGAATCCACGGGGAGAATGGTGTGAGAATAATGAGACAAAACTAATCCCGAGATAATAGGAAGGAACAGGAGTTCGAGATAAAAGGTGAGAAGAATTCTATGGTTGTCTAGTTTATATCCTTGTAAGGCTTAGAAATATTCCTTAATAGGGACGTACTCAAAGGAAAGTAAGGGCGAAACTTACTATTATTCCCCGGCAACTATGTCCCTACGTGTCCTATCCTACGGGAAGTGGAATCCAAAGGAATCAATGGTACTAGTCACTACCACGATCTACCACGCTCCTGCCAGGTAGGGTGTATTTATGAGTTATCTAGTCTAAACACCACGTTTACACTAGGGGTAACAACTTCAATTCAAGAGTGACAAGAATCAAAGTACTCTAATGAGTCATAAACCGAAAGAAATATAAATAAGTGAACTTACTCAAATATAAGGTTGATCCACCAAAGAAGTCTCAAGATCAAGTGCAATGAAGCCTTTGATCCCGAGAGGTACAAACATAGAGAGTTACCGCGGATCCGGTACTTCTCCTTACTTCTCCTCAACTCTACTTCTTATCTCTCAAGAACAGGATCTAGAACTCTAATCAAGTTCTTTGATCTATCTCTCAACTTTCTACTAATCCCTCTCAATTTGATCTAGCTCTTCTAATTAGAGAGGTATGGCTCTAGCTATGATCGAGCTGAGTATGATGAATAATGATTTCATGCCTATGGCCGGAGGTAGGATCATCCTTATATAGTCGTGGCCGATGAATCTTCGACCCTTGGATCAAACCCGACCTTCAACAACGGCGTAGATACAACCCCAAAGTCGGTTTGGAACCGACCTAGGAAGATGAGGTGACATCCTGGCCCCCACCCGGGCCGGCCTAATCTCGAAGCCGGCGTACCGCCAAAGCCCTGGGGGCCCGTGGTGTCGAGGTCTCTCTCGGTGTCTTCGGTGTCTTCTAGAATGTTTTAGTTCACTTTTTCGATCGAAATTCATCTGTGGGTAAATCTTCTTATTGTTTGGGGGTTTTCTCTAAGTTTTTCTGGCATTTACCTGTTAAGTCCCCTGAAAATACATAAATCACCAAAACTCGTGGAACTCTCTGTCGAAGATAACACCTATTCTATGTATTTTATTCTTTTTATAACCTTATTATATGTTTAGTTGACACATAAAAACATAGCTTAAGAGGTGTCAACAAGCTCCCCACACTTAGGATTTTACTCGTCTCGATAAAAGGATGGTTATAACAAGATTGCAAAACAAGTATATAAAACAATCTCATGGTCAAACTCATATTTTATCACTCTTATCAAGAACTTTAAGTAGTTGAAAAACAAGGCAGTTGATATCGAGTGCCTTATTCCTTTAATCAATTCAATTTGGAGTTTTTGCAATGATTTTTGAAAAGAAACTTAGCTTACTTTCTTTCTTTCTTCTACGTGGTACTCTCAAATCACTCAATTATATATATAAATATTTGTAGTATTTTTTTGGATCCTCACACAGCATATATAAATAAAATATTCACTTCTAAATAAGTCATGCGGAGTTTCGGGTTTGTCAAAGATATAGCATATTTATCTTGCATGTATTTGCAATGTCAAAGATGGATCAAGGAAAGACATCCTCTTAGATCAAGATGTGCATGTGTGTGCTAATTCTACTATGCTCTTTTTACTTCTCTCTTTTGAAATAAATATTTTTGCAAACAAGATCATGGGCTATATTTATTTTTTTTTTTAGAGAGGTGGGCTCTGTGCCCTAGACTTTTTGTCTTTTATTTCCTCTCTTTAAAGATGTGGGTTCTATTGACCCTCGGACACTTGTCCATTTTTCATCTTTATTTATTTTTCTTAGGGAGGTAGGCTCTACTGCCTCGTAGGACACTTATCCGTTTTCATCTCCCTTTTTTCTTTCTTTTCTTTTTTCTTAGGGATGTAGGCTCTTCTAAGCCAGTAGGACTTTTTGTCCATTTTTCATCTCCTTTTTTTCTCTTTTTTTTTTACTCATTATTTTTGCATAGCCCATGCCTTGCTGTACAAAAAATTATTTATTGAATTTTGAGAGATCAACAAGCTGGAGCATATAAATAAATAATTAAAAACAAGTGTACGTGTTCTTGATCTTTAGACAAGTCTCTCAACTTGGGTCACAAAAATTTGACAAAGCTCAACACAAAGCAAATAGCTTATTGCTGGTTTAATATTCATAGCATGGCTTTAATAGGATATAATATATATTTTTTTCACAGAGATGAAGTAAACCTATTATTTTTAATATTTTTGAAATAAATTCTCCAGCAGAAAAGATATCAAGAATTAAGTTCTCATCAAACTTCTATCTCAAATTTCACAACAACTTAAGCAACTTGGGTTCTTTATTATTTTTTTATCAGCAATTAAATTAACCATGAAAAAGTATTATGTGAATTTATCTTTAGCAAAGCATATCAAAACATTTTATTCTCTTTTTTTATTATTTAGCATATCGGCAAAAAGTTCAAACCGACGAACAGAAGCCAAAATATGAACTAAAGCAAAGGTCGAGAGATCAAACCGAGGTTCGAAGAAATCAAGACGAGGCGAGGTGGCAGCTTTGGGCGGCGGGCCGGAATCACTCACGGCGGCCGCCAGAGCTCGCGCTCCTTGGCCTTTGAGCTTCGTGGACGTGTTGGATCATCGTTACGTGTTTATTGTTTTGCTTCGCTTTTCAGGTTCAGTTTCATTGTTCTTGACGTTAAGTCTTGTCTCCCCACACTATCTTTTATTATCCTTTATTCAAAAACATGGTGGAGACAAGAAAACATATATACAAAAATATAGAAAATAATAACTGAGATAATGGATCAACAATTTATTAAAACAAGAGCACTTTTTATTTATTCAACCAAACTTATTATTGACTCAAACAAACTTGACTCGACGACTGACTCGAAACGCTAATTTAATTCAAAACAAAATTGACTCGATAACTAACTTAATAACTGACTCAACAAGTGCTCTTATAATCCCGAGCGTTATTACATATCCTTAGTAAGCCTATTCAGGATACGCTCAAGAACTCCCACCTTCGTTACTAATGCTGCATTCTTCTGTTCTAATGTTGTATTTTTTTTTCTAACTCATCTACACGTCTAGCGGTGTAGCTCAAGGTCTCATGCTCAGTATTCATAAAGTTCTTCATGTGGAAGTGTTCTCGCGACGGAGCTCGCCATAGTCATTCTTCCCGGCTTAGGCATTAGTTCAGCGGCTTCTCTAGGCTCGACAAAGCGAACTTGATTTAGATTGGCACGAACTCCGCTAAGGACAAGACGGGCATCAGTGTAAGTGCTCTTTCTAATATTCCCGAACTTATCAAACTGGGCGTCAAGTAAGCTTTTCATTCTGTCCCGGAGCGCTTAACTTGGTGCCTTCAGGGGATTGGAACCTTCTTCTTCATGGCAATGTTACGACGTGCAGCCAGTAATTTCTGAGCATACAACTGCCCAGGTGTAGGCTTTGGATTTGAAGGTGGTGGAGGAACAACAGCTAAAGGTTTTGGCTCATAGGGAACTATAGCCATGGAGTTGGATAAATTGGATGAGTTAGCTGTTGCCTTAGCTGGATCGTAGATCACCATACGGGTCTCAGTGTTCTTCATAATGAAAATAAGTGGTGCTGGTCGTCGGTCTCAAAGGAGGATGAATAAGATGAGATTAAATGATTAGATGGGGCTTGTTTATATAGGCAGAGGTGCATGGAATAGGATGGTAAGGCTTGCAGTACTTCTCTAGGCTTCCTGCGATGCATCGGCGGCGGCCCGCGTGGCGCGGCGGCAGCCTCTCCCACTATCTAGGCTATGGGCGGCCTGTTGTTCTACTAGGCCTCATGCCTTTCGGGCGGCCTGGCGCGGAATGAGGCCAGCGTGTCGTGCCTGGGCCGATGGCTAGGCCCGGTATCCGGTTCAGCACGGCCCCGTGGCCCAGTGGGCTGCCGTGCCGTGCTTGGAACGGTCCCGTGCCGGCCCGTTGCACATGTATAGATGTGAGGCAGATCGGAGCACGGCACCACCGGTTGCCTGCTGTGCCCATGGGTCGAGCTCCGCCGCAGCCGGGGAAGATGCCGCGGGATCGGATGCCTCCTCTGATCGGCGGCGGACTCGGCAGGTTTCGGTGGCGGACAATGTTTTTTTTTCTTCGGTGTTTTGTCTTCGGTGTTTTTTTTTCTTTGGTGATTATTCGGAGTTTCCCGTGAATTGAACGTGGCTGTCGCGTTGGTACTCGAACGCTAGTCTAAGATGACTCTTTCAATCTGATGGAACTATTTTGTGAGCCTTTGATTTCGATTGAGTTGGAATTTCACGTGTAATTGTCTGGGTGCACGAAGTTTGAAACCCTCGGCGGTACGTTTCGTTGGGTGATCTAAGATAATTCTACTGTGACATTATAGTAGAGAAAATTCTAACTATGACATTATATATGACATTATAGTAGAGATTCATCAGCTCATCAATTATTGAGCACTGCACAGTTACGTCGGATGTTCCCTTGGGCCCCCGTCTTGACCCCAATCCGGCCCATCTTCGTGATAGCCTCCACAAAGGCCCGTTCAAACGATACACTACTCCCCGCCAACGTGTCCACAATGGGCCTGGACCTGACGTCCGTGTACAGCAGCTGGTCCGACGCCAGGAGGCCCAACCCAACCTGCAAATTCCGGAAGTACTGGTTGTCGAACACCCGCGGCGTCACCACGTCCATTGTCACCGCGATGCGCGGGTCCACGCCGTCTGGGCACCACGCCGCCAGCTTCTCCGCCAGGCTCCGGTTCAGCGTCAGGTCCGGCGCCGCCGCGCCACGGATGCGGCTAGCGAACGTGCCGCAGTGCGCGAACCCCACCGTGTGCCCCGCCGACAGCGCCACCATGTCCTCCCGCGACAGCCCGTTGCGCGCGAACAGCGCCGTGAGCTGGTCCAGGTCGAACGTCGGCGGCGCCAGCTTCCCGTTCACGCTGCTCGCCGTGGAGGATAGCCCGTCGAGGCGGCCGAGCTCGACAGCGTACGACGGGCCACCGGCCAGCGCGATGGCGTCGCGGGTGGCCATCGCGAGGATGTCGGCGCACGAGACACGGTTCCGGCACCGCGGCACAGCGTCGACGGCCGCCTTGGCGCGGATCACCGTGTCGAAGCCGTCGCCGGCGAGGGGAGAGGTTGATGGGGTTGTCTTTCTCTGCGGTGGAGTTGGGCGTCGAGGCTACCACCACCGAGGCGTCGCAGCCCTCGACGAAGCAGTCGTGGAAGAAGAGATGCACCGTGGCGCCCACCGTGATGAACGTCTCCCGGTACTTCTTCGTTACGGCGTCGCGCACGATTGACTCCACGTTTGGGCACACGCTTGCGTAGTAGTTGCGTCGGAGCTGCTGCGCCAAGCAGACCGTGGCCGCCGCCGTCAGCGTCAGGAACGCCAGCGCCGCCACCGCCGTCGAAAGCCTCTGGTTGCTGCCGGCGCCTAGCATTGGTTCGTCGTTCTTCAGTGTTACAGCCAAGCACCAAATGAAGTGGCGTGTGTGTGACCAGCTGACATCTCATATATATGCGCTGCTGGTGGTGTGATGCAAGTGGTGAGGTGATCACGACGCCATCTGCCACCGGCGGGCAGCAGGTCCGCCCATCACCACATGTAGAGGTGGATGTAGTTTTCGACACGGCACCATGGAATGGAACCTGCACAATGCACTCCAAAGGTGCGAAAGACTAGTTCAAACGATGGATCAGAGGTGACAAGGGCACTATCTAGCTTATCAACTTGTTTGCACTTCATGCCTCCACTGACGAAAGTGCCTGTGGTGGGTTGGGACCCTAGAAATCGCATCCTTAGATTAAAAATTACGCAGTTGTTTTGCAACACATAGAAAAGTAGACGTGTAGGAGTAGTGGATTTAGAGACGATGGATTAAGTGTTATTAATATTTAATAACAATTATCCTGTGGTTTTTGCCACCCTTGCAAGTTGCACTAACTAGGTAAAGTACTTTAACTTTTTAATTACTCCCTCCGTTTTTTTTATTAAATTTCACATTTGGATTGTCCTAAGTCAAACATTCTGAGAAATCCTTATATTTTGATATTATGATAATATTTGTCATAATAAATCTAAAAAATATAAATCTTATGAAATGAAAATATAAATTTGTAATGGAGGGAAGTATCATTAGATTATTTATTAATTATTTTTCATAATATGCCTATTGATGTCAAAAAAATGTATAGTTTTCTCTAAAATTTGGTCAGATTTGCTTTTCTGTCAAATTCACAGACTATTGGCACTTTTGAAACTTGAGATGCTTCGATTCTACAAGAATCTTGTAATGACTTATAATTTGGAATGGCGGGAGTATAATGGTAAATTACTTTAAGAGCCCATATATTGCTTCAATTTGCATGTTTAACTTAGCTAGATAGGGGCGGAACATCTTGTTGTATGATAGCTTCGGCCAAAATTTAGATGTAGTTAAATGTAGCCTAAGAGGCTAAGCTAGCTAGCATTATAATGCTTGTAGTATATCCAAAATCAAGCACAAGCAAACTAGCTAGTGTTAACATTGTCACGGCTTCAAATTTCACCGGAAGGGGAGGATTAAGAGACAAGAGTATGTCACATGTAAAGTTAAAATCAAAATTTTACCAATTTCACTGCTTGGGGGCAACATGCAATTGATGGATGTGGGGAGATGAAATTTTGAAAGTGCCATGCGGGTGAGGAAATTTTGGAAACTGCGGGCTGTCGGTTATATAGGGATAGAGTTTCACTACTCTTACTGTCATTGGTCAAAACTTGTTTAAAACCATCACCAATTCTTTTAATCTAGTTTTTGACAAACCGTCACGCAGGTCAATCCATGACGCTCAATCCATGAGGATTTCTGAAACCATCATAGATCCCATTTTGTGATGGTTTTTCACTTATCCACTGATCCATGACAAAAAAATTTCCCATCACGGATTAATAGAATTCTTGTAGTGTATATACACTGCCTCGCCATTGACAATGCAACTAGGTTTAGATTCTTTTTGCTAATCATGACACTTGTGATCTTCCAAGTAATTGACAAGTGCCTGAGCATGAAGCTATTCTCACTTGCACCTTAGTGTAGTCTGATCGAGTTGAGTACCAAAACAACTTAAATTGTGATCCTTTGTGTGTGCCTCAAATATCCTAGGATCCTCTTTATCATGGTCAAATGACTTTCTCTTGGTGAAGGTTGAACCTTGCACACATCCATACACTAAACATCACATCTGACCTTGAAGTGGTCAAATAGAATAATCTTCCAATGACTGACCGATACACCTTCGAGCAACCAACACACCAACTATATCCAAGTCCAAATGACCATTTGTGCCCAAAGTTCTTGAGCATGTCCTTAATGTTCCACTCTTTATTTGCTTGATTTGGAGACCAAGGAAGTAGGTTAGCCCACCCATATAAAACACTTGAGCCATAATTTCTAAACTCTTCACAAAGCTCTTGATTTGTGAATCAAAAGATTATGTCATTTGACACACAACAAGTCATGACCAATCACTTTGGTGAAGAGCGTTGTATCAAACTTGCCCATCTCGAGTCCCTTTGAGACTCAACCTTTATACCAGGCTCTAGGTGCTTGCTTAAGCTCATAGAAAGCCTTCTTGAGCTTATAAACATGGCTTTTTTATTTGCAATCTTCAAAACCGAGTGGTTGTTCCACAGACACTAGCTCATTGATGATAACTCCATCGACAAAAACTTTGTTCACATCCATTTGATACAATTTGATACTGTGAGAGCAAGCATGTGCCAATAGAACCCTTATATCTTCCAAGCTTTCTCTTTGGGGCATATGTTTCTCCAAAATCAAGACCTTCCGGACCCAAAGACCATAAAACAAAACAATTCTCCTTCGAATTTTTCACATGTTTAACAGGATGTTGTCATGTTTCCTTTGTTGCAATCAGTATTCTCTCGGTACTAGATAGAGGGAAACCCCCAGCGGTGGGTATGTAAGTCTACGTACTCCTCATTGTGCACCACTTTCACTTTGGTTGCCTCCTCATCAAGGAACTGGACATTTCTGGTGAGAGAATAATAAAATCTACCCTAATTAAGTCCTCTCAAATACTTTTCAAACATGCCAACTCCAAATGTGTTCCATCTTGAACACAACCACTTAAGTATTGAGTTATCTTTTTCGAATCATTTTATCAAAGCATTTGCACTCGCATCGGTCACTAGGTTTAGCTCAAGTGCAAAGTTTAGTCTCAACCTAGTCGTACTAGATAACCGATTTTTACCCCTCTTAATAGTATGCCTATCTATCCTAAAGACCTAAACCCCACCATGCAATCTTAATAGTATGATACAGAAAAACTAGCTCATGTGAATATTACTGTTACACTTGGACGGTCCTCTTTCAAATGATCCCTAATTTATTTCTTTGTGCTTAGAAGACAAAGGTTTTTTTTCCTTTTCAATCAATGCAATCATGTGCTTGTCAATTTTGTGATTTGAGTGGTGATTCAAGAGCAATAAAATTGTTACAATATATGGAGTCAACTTTAATCACCAAATGAATGTAATAATAAAATGGATGTGGATTGTTGTTTTTTTTTTGAAAAATGATATATATGGTTGGTCTAACTGATATTGGGATGCAATAGATTCCAAAATATAGTCGATATTTTTGTAAGGAATTGTTCTAAAAAGGCTTTACAGTACTAATTCTTAATTTTGAAATAAATTTTAAATGATATTTTTTTATGAAATAATTTAAATGATATTGTGGACAGGGTATTAAGAAAAGAAATATATCTTTTCAAATAATAAATGTATTAGCATTACATTTTGCCATAAGTTTAAGGCCAAATAATAAATTTGGCCAGGGGTCTGAAATTCCCTAGACGGCCTGCCCCTGCCTGCCAATGCCTAGAGATGTCGGAACATTGTGCCTGTTGGCTGTGTCGAGGTTGCCTTCTCGATTCTATCGTGTGAGCTTGCCTTGCCTTCTCGATTCAACATAAGATACGAATGAAGCCATGCATATCAGGACGGGTGGACGGCTTTCCCAACAAAGACCTGGGATGGAACTAGAAATCTTCCTAGTACAGTATTTGTTTTATTGCAATTGAGACATGCACGCCATGCCCGTATCAGATGGCCGCTGAAAAAACAAAGCATGACGTCACAGATAAGAAAAATAGAAAAAAAAATGTGAGTTGTGGCTTACTGCTACTCCCTCTATCCCATTTTAATAGTTGTTCTAGGAAGTGTCTACATTCATAATTTTGTCTATGCATCCGGACACACACAATGTCCAGGTTCATAGAATGTGTTCTACACCAAGTTGAAAGCTAAACAACTATAAAACGGGACAGAGAGAGTAGGTATTAGCACAACCAAGATAGGGCGATAACCGACACACTGCTACAATGTCTTGGTGGGAGAAGGTGGAGGTTGTAAAACAGGCGGTTATGTCCGCAGTCGTTGAATGGATAGTTTCCACGGTCCTATGTAGGTTCTCGCCAATGAACGTCGTCGACATCAACGACCAGCTGGAGCACCTGGATATGCAGGTCACCAAGCTCTATAGCGTTGTGGAGGAGGCGCAGCGAGTGCAAATCCGCAGCCTGCGGTTGCGCCAGTGGTTCTCGAGGCTCTACGAAGCAGCCGTTGATGGCGACGAGGTGCTGAGGTGGTTCATGCAGAGGCCTATGGTGGCATCCACTGGGAACAAGCCATGGAGCACCGTGAGGGTGGTGGTTGTTCCCTTTCCGCCGGCGGGACGATGGTGCACATCGGCTGAGTCGCACGGTGGCAAGGTTGGAAAAGATTTCCTCGGGCATTGCTGACTTCCTCAAACTGCTCAAGTTGGAAACCAGCAGGTCCATGCAAGCAACCACACCATATGTGGAGGAGGAAGAGGACGAGGATGACGACAATGGCGACTACAACAGAACAACTGTTGAGACCAGTGACGTGGTGGAGGTCGTTCACGGCGACACCGGTCGTCATTTGGCGAATTGGCGCCGTGAACTGCAGGTCGTTGCACGTAGAGCCGAGCGTGTCCTACTTGTTCTACAGGAGCCTGCCAATCTCGATGAACGTATGGCGACCTTGAGAGAGGAGACGAGGAGGATGGCACAGGGCGTGGAGATGGCCTCCGCTCATCACCATGACTTTCTCACGTTGATCAGGTTCGTTGCCATGGCTCACATCACATCTCTCCGCCTCGTTTGTTAATTTGACTTTGTTTCAAGAATCCACCAAATAATCAACATAGGTTGAAAGGGATTCACAATTTTCCTTAATTCCTTCCAAAACCATGTCGATCGATTCCTTTCTAAAAAACATGTGAATTGAGCTCTGCCCGTTTTGTAATTAGCCATTGATCGATACAATATTTCACAAGGTTTGAAGCAGGTCAAACTATTTGTATTACTATCAAATGTGCTCGTGTGTCGCAATGGGATAAGAAAGACTATCTACCATTCATGAAAAAACAACAAAAAGAAGCTATAGTTTTTTATGATTAAATATACATAATATAAGCAAGCAAATATTTTCAATAATACAACAATATCCTATTAAGTCTGTGTCAAATTTAAAATACTAGATTGATAGTATTTGTTTTCTTCTGTTAAAAAGCACATAAATATCTTCATACTATTTATGCGTTGATATAGTTAAACATCGAGTTCTGTGACTTCCTTTGTGGAACCATAATCAAGAAGAACTCTTTTAAGTTTTCCACATGTAACCATTGTTAGTGATTGCACTAGTTACAATAAAATACACCTTTGTTAGCTATCAAGGAAGAACCTTAGGGCAAATGGGGAAACATGAGATCAAGAAAAATGCCGACCCGAAAAATGGTGTCCCATTTATTGGTTTGCCTCCTGTTTAAGAGATGAGTACACTTGAAAACTCTCTCCGTTTCAAATTACAAGTCACTTTGACCTTTTAAGTGACATGTAATTTGGAACCGAGGAAGTACATGTTTATAGTCAACGAGTTATATAAGAGCTGGGTTCTAGCAGTCTGAGTATAATATAACAATGAGACATGAACTTGGAAGTTTTTTGTGGATTTTTCTGTAGTACGATAAAGTTAGCAAAGTTCATGCTATCCAATGGGGGCATCATCTTTAATGATCAGTAAAATGGAAAATGTGCTATTTCTCAAAGACTTTGCAATGACACACCTGATCGAGTCCACTGGAACTAGAGTACGTAGAGATGCTCACACGTATGTGGGTTTCTTAGAAACCAACAAGCATATCAAAGTAAATCTTTTTTGTGGCCCAATTTTCATGTTCAATATAAATATCTTCCATTTGATACCCCTTTTCTCTTTTTTAGTCACATTGTTTTAGTTTGTGACCATGAGATTTCTTCTCTTGGAATAGTTTTAGTCCTACTATGGATAGCGCTCCACCTGATGCTCACCCACCAGGCGTCCACTTTTCTGGGAACGTATCCTTCATGCCAGAGGCCCCTCATCAGAAAGGAGTGTTCCCAAGCATAGTAAGATGTTTCATTCTCCCTTAGTTTCTTTCTTTTATGAAACATAATCATTCATAAGTACAATTTTTTACAGTCAATCATTCATAAGCACAATTCACATCTAATGTGTAGGTGATCGACCCGATTAGATGGCTCACCGATGTAGTATGTTCCTTAGGTGGTGATAAACCTTTGGTGCGACGCACAAAAGAGATAAGTACCTTATGACATTACATGTCTGTTTTAACATACCTGTGAGGGGAGAAAATTATAGGAATATACATATTTCTGTGTCTGGTAAAAGTGCACCACACATGTTAACTTGTGAAAAAATGTCGTGCGAGAGTGTGTGAAGGCACTTGCGAAAAATGGGTACTATTTGCATGACCTCTCATATTTTGGGATAAAAGCGCTCCAAGAGAATGAAGAAGATGTGGCAGCGACTTGTGAGAGGATTACTGCACGGATGAGCAACAACGACTATGATGTGGTATAGTAATTAACATGCATGTAATCTTATTGTTTTGTCACACATGGAGGTTTATGCCCATTATTTTCACAATGTCTTTTTTTTTTTTCCTTCTTAGGATGCATTGGATAATTCCTTGACTACTCAGAGCTTTCGATCAATCTTAACTCAAGCCTTGGAGCAGCTGGGTCACTACTCCTTTTATTGTGGGAGCTGGACCACTTCACAAGGGGAGCAGGCTATGGTGCATTTTCATGCAAATTTGAGGCCAATTGGTCCATCATTGTGTATCATTTATGGTAGACCCTGTCATCGTTCTTGTCAAGCAAAAGAGAGTGCACTAATTCGCGCGCTACTTTATATAGACGATGTGCTAGGATATAAAATTGAGACGTACATTATGTGGAATATCTCATCGCACTTGGTCAAGCATAGTGTATTAAACAATTGTTATTAGTATGTAATGTGATGTGTATTAAGTATGCATGGACTTGATTCCATCAAAATAATGTGCTATAAAAACAATTATTACAATTGTTCTTGTTCATCAATGGGAGCATTACGTCAAAGCAACGTGATGCGCTAGGCTAGGATATATCAAGTAATAATGTCATGTTATGTTACTCTCACCATCGACTTGTGGCCCCAGCAGTTGGGGCATCTTGTCGAGACCATCTTGCAAAGCTTGGGAGAATCATCGATCAGTTTGATTTTAGTTTGTACTGACACCAGAGTCCAGACCATGGGTGGATCTATGTGGTGAGTAGTGGGTGCGGCCGCACCCACGAAAAAAAAAAACCAAAAACTAGTGATTATGGTCAAATTTTTAATGTATTTGCATCCACAGAATAAAATTCTATGCACCCACAAGCCAACCCCCTCAAATTTGCTCTAGCTCCGCCACTGGTCCAGACCACACTTAACATCTTGCCAGTTTGATTTTTAGTTGTACTGCCCTTAATTTACTTCCTCTACTTCTGTTAGTTATGTTCCGTTCCAGCTTGCTGTACACGCGCAGATGTAGTTGTAGGTCGTACTAAATACGAACTTACTTATATATCTTAAAAATTCGCTACAAGGAGATTATGTATGCCGACCAGGAGACAATGAAAAGGACGGATAGGGAGAGAACAAGACACCTATATCTAAGCTTGTCCTAGTGCTGCACGCCAAGACTACATCATGGCGCCTCGGCAAACTTAGCTTCCACTTCATTCGATTTTACATAGAGTAAATTCACTGTCGGTTCCTAAACTTTGGTGGCAATGTCACTCGGCCCCGAACTTCCAAAGTGGTATATGTGGATCATCACGGTTGACCAACGGTGTCATTCTAGTCCATGAACTTCCAAGACTATCACTTTTGGAAAACTCATGGACTAGGATGACACTACTGGCCAAGTGTAGACCAACAGTGATCACCTAAGAAATTTGTACATTAGAATGGCACTAGGATGACACAATAGTACAAGTTTAGGGATTGGTGATGGACTTCAGTTCACTCATAAATTAAATTACACCACATGTGTCAGCCTTGGCTTCCACTTCTTTCAACTTTACAAACAGTAAAATTCACTTCAGGTCCTTAAACTTGGCTGACATCGAACATCCAAAGTGATAAATGCGGTCCTCAAACTTGTCCTACGGTGTCATTTTAGTCCATGAGACATTTTGGAAGTTTGTGGACTAGGATGACACCATTGGCCAAGTTTAGAGGCCGACAATGATCACTTTGGAAGTTCATAGATTAGGATGATACCACTGGTCAACAGTTTAGGGACATATATATAGCACTTTTAAAGTTCATGGATCAGGATGACACTGTCAAAGTTTTTTTTTTTTTTTTTTTTTTGGGGCACTCTCAAAGTTTAGAGACTGGAGGTGGATTGTACTCTTTTATTTTCCAATGGAGCACAAAATATTCACATGTTCAAGTTGAGTCACAGACTCCTGTCAATTTTCTATACGAGAATAAACCAGATTGCACATAATAGTAACCTTGGGCGTTGGGATTTTATTTTATTTTTTGAACTATTTTATAATTGGGCCAAGCGAAAGTATATCCAACCTGAGGAAGAGCAGCTACATGCGAGGCTGCAAGGAAATGTGAGCTAGATAGCAACTTCAGACTCTGCCGGCCGGGTCAGTGCCAGTTGACATGCCTTTGGATCCTCCGCGGTCCGTGCCCTGCGATCCATCGACACAGCCTGCAAAATACAATATTGCATCGACAAAGTCCAGCACGCTGAAGCCAACTCGATCAGGATTCTGCGTACAATAACAAGGAGGTGGCAAGCTATTCAATTCGATCTCTGTCTAGCTTCTTGCCCATGTCTTAACTTGGACAAACGTCGCTTGTTTTAGGCATGCATAGCTGCAGCATCGATCAAACAGACATTCAGGTCAGATCGATGAGCATATGCCTGTTGTCATAATCATGTAGCCAGTAGCCACCATGGCCACAGATAGGATAGGAATAGGATATCTCACCCGCGAGGTAGCAGATGCAATGTGGGCCGGGACGAAGCGCAAGGTGGAAGCGCTCGTGGGGTACGTGCTCCCGGCAGTGGTCGACCGGGGCATTTCGAAGGCGATGGAGTGGTACGAGGCGCGCACGAGCGTGGACGACCAGCTGCAGCTGCAGCGCCTCCGCATGTTGTCCATCAAGCTGCACAGTGCCGTGGAGGCGGCGGAGGGCGTGCACATCAGGAGCTGGTGGCTGCGCCGGTGGCTCTGGACACTCCGCGACGCTGCCCTCGACGCCGACGAGGTGCTGCGGCTCTTTAGGCAGCGGCGTGCGGCCGGTGAGACAGATGCAGCGAGCCACCGGTCAGCGAAGAGCCTGCTTTTCTGGCGCGACGATAGTGGCAGCGGGCGGCTGAGCAGCACGGTGGCGAGGTTGGAGAGGGAAGCCATGGGTGTCGGTGATTTCCTCAAGATGCTCGAGCTACAAATTAGAGACGAGGTGGTGCCGCTTCAAGTGTCAGGTTTTGGGAGGAAGCGCAAGATGGAGGAGGTCGGGGCCATCTGCTCTCGGCGGCAGTAGGCGACGGCGACGTCATCTCGAGGACAAGTATGGAAGAGCAGCTGGAGCGCCGGCACATGCTGCTCGTCATGGTGAGGCACATCCGGCTAGTGCAGGGCAACCTCGCCGCTCTCATCTTGCGAGCGGCGGGCAGGCTCATCAGGAAGCCACCGGCGCCGCCGCCACTCGCAATGATCCGGGACGCGAGCGAGCTCCACGACCTGGTGGCCCGAATCCAGCGAGCCGTCCACGACACCAGGCAGATGAAGTTGCGCGGCAAGTGGAGCTGGCTAGACAAGTGGCGCGGCGAGCTGCAGGCCGTGGCGAGCAGGGCCGACCGCGTGCTACTCACCCTTGCTGTGAAAGCTAGTCCAGATGGGATCCACTTTGTTGACGACGACGATGTCGGTGAGGAGGTTTGGAGGATCGTGGAGGCCGCAGCGGCTCACCTCGAGGACTTCGTCACGCTGGTCGGGTTAGCTCGGAGGCAGATGCGGGCACGACCATCCACACGACGCAGCATTCCTCGTATTCCTTTCCTTGTCACTCTTTTTTCACTTGTTATTCTCTGTCTGTGTTGCTGGGGTGGCTATGCATGTATGGCTGCCTCGCTAGGCAACGGTTAAGGACAGGCGGCCCGCCGGTGACAGGAAGCAGGCGGTGCCTGTGTGCCGTGTGCCAGCTTTGAGCTAGGCAACGTTCAAGTTTGCGGAAGCAGAGAGCTTCTCTTCGCTGTTGCATTCAGTTTGGTGACCAAGATCAGTGTGGAGTGTGGACATCGCGGTGGCCACCCACGACGCCATCGCGCTGCGTCCGGTAGCCCGTCGTACGCGGTGGAGCTGGACGGCGAGCAGCGTGGACGGAAAGCTGGCGCCGCCGACGTTCGACCTGGACCAGCTGACCGCGCTGTTCGCGCGCAACGGGCTGTCGCAGGAGGACATGGTGGCGCTGTCGGCCAGGCACACGGTGGGGTTCACGCACTGCGGCCGTTCACCAAGCGGATCCGCGGCGGGGCGACGGCGCCGGACCCGATGCTGAACCGGAGGCAGGCGGAGAAGCTGGCGGCGTGGTGCCCCGACGGCGTGGCGGTGACCATGGACGTCGTGACGCCCAGGGTGTTGGACAACCAATACTTCCGGAATTTGCAGGTCGGGATGGGCCTCCTCGCATCGGACTAGCTGCTGTACACGTACCCCAGGTGCAGGCCCATTGTGGACACGTTGGCGGGGAGTAGTGTGGTGTTTGAACGGGCCTTTGTAGAGGCGATCACGAAGATGGGCCGAATTGGGGTCAAAACGGGGCCCAAGGGAACATTCGACGTAACTGCGCAGTGCTTAATTGACGAGCTGGTTTGAAATTTAAAGTGATGAGATGCTTGTTTGTTGCTGCACTTGCACTGTTGATCGATGAACAAATTTGTCATGCTAAGTTGCTAAATAACACCGAAGGTACATGGCAAGCCTTGCTAAGAACTAAATATTTGAATTCCAAGGCTCTAACCTAAGTATCGACCAAACCCAATGACTCTCATTTACGAAGAGGCTTAATGCATATTAAAGATGAGGTGCTTCGTAAA
Source organism: Hyparrhenia diplandra (assembly GCA_015847255.1). Classification (NCBI taxonomy): domain Eukaryota; kingdom Viridiplantae; phylum Streptophyta; class Magnoliopsida; order Poales; family Poaceae; genus Hyparrhenia; species Hyparrhenia diplandra. The sequence goes on along the minus strand of JADLZK010009003.1, from coordinate 58,217 downwards.
AAGGCTGTTTTTAATTAAAGATGGAACCAAAGTACTAGGTTCTGGGAGGATATGGTTAGGTGATAAGCCCCTCAAACTTAGATACCCGAGCTTATATAATACAGCAAGGGATCGACATGCAACGGTTTCGAAAGTTTTGTCCTCTAACCCTCCCAATATCTCATTTAGGAGATCATTAGTGGATAACAACCTTGCTGAGTGGCTTATTCTAGTAGCACAGGTTTCTAATGTGGTTTTGGTGGATCGTAAAGACTATTTTTAGATGGCTTTTATCCAGTGCGGAGTTTTCTCCGTCCGTCTATATATCTTGATACTATAGGTACAAATCCACCCTTCCAACATAAGAAAATCTGGAAATGAAAAATACCTCTAAAAATTAAAATTTTCCTCCGGTTTTGTTCAAAGAGGTGTCGTTTTGATAAAAAGATAACCCGGCTAGGAAAAATTGGAAAGGGAGTCAAAATACCTCTAAAAATTGGAAAGGGTGGAAGAATATTTTCCGTTTGCTTTAGTGCTTTTGTCTATGTTACAGACACTCGGCTGGCACCTGTTTTATCATTTTTCCAAACTCTGTAATAATGGGCTGTGTGCATCCCTGGATGTAGAGGCCGGATTTTATTATCCATTATAAAAAAAACACTGCAAGTAAAAGAACTCTCTTATATATACTGGGGAAATGAAAGAATATTGTACGTAGCAGCTTTTGGTCATCATATTGAATGACTGAGGTTGATCTGCATCGTGGATCGCCTGAAGGGACGGTGAAAAAGGAGTGTATTTGGTAAAGCATAGATGACGAAATGGATAACCTAACAAAGGACCCACTTGTCAATCTAGGCAAGACAAAGGCACTTTATTTCAAAGATGGTCTGCTCACTTGTAGTTGTAGAGCCCAATCGATAAAGTTGTTTCTGACTTCCATATACATATACATATATAATATGTAGTAGTGTATATATATAAGTAAACATTTGACCGCTTGAGCTAACTCAGAATGAATGAGTGTGTATCTCACTGTTCACTCTCCAAAATAGGGAATTAATGTGGAGGCTAGTGTTTGGCGTGGGTATATATCAATCGTTTTCAGTTCTAGTCCACTGGAACTCTGTCACACCGTAGTCCACTGTGTCACACACTCACACTCACGCCCATCTCTCTAGTTTAACAAACCCTTGATCCTCTTTCAATTCCCACCGTGCGCCTCTTCGTCCACGACTGCTGGACTGCACTGCCAACAAATTCAGCCTTCTGCTGACACACTCGATCCCACCAATGAAGCTTCGTCTGCATTTGAGCGACCATTTGTCACCGGCGCCAGCACCGCACCACGTAACCCATCGAGCTCTCGCACGTGAACCAGTATTCCGGTGTACTCCCTCCTCGTCCCATTGAGTTAAATTAGTTTTTGACTTTTCAACTTCATGTTTGACCATCCGTCTTATTCAAAATATTTATGCAAATCATAAAATAAATTTATCAATATTCAAGTATGTTCATTGATAAAATAAGTTAAGTAACAAAATAAATTATATTTGTGCAAAAATTTGAATAAGGCGAAGTATCGAATAAAATAGCACGGAATCCGGGGTGACAAACTTCGGTGGGATGGAGGGAGTAGTATTCCATGACTGCTTCGTCGAGGGCTGCGGCGCCTCGGTGGTGGTGGCCTCCACGCCCAACTCCACGCGAGAAGGATCACCCTGTGATCCGTGCCAAAGCGGCCGTCGGCGCGGTGCCGGAACCGGTCTCGTTGCGCCGACATCCAACCATGGCCACCAGCGACGCCATCGCGCTAGCCGGTGGTCCGTCGTCTGCCGTCGAGCTCGGCGAAAGCGTGCGTGGACGGAAGCGCGCGCCGCCGGCGTTCGACCTGGTCCGGATGACGGCGCTGTTCAGACGCAACGGGCTGTCGCGGGGAGGACATGGTGGCGCTGTCGGCCGGCACACGGTGGGGTTCGCACTGCGGCACGTTCACCGCGCGGATCCGCGGCGGGGCGACGGCGCGCCGACCCGGCAGCTGAACCGAGCCCTGGCGGAGAAGCTGGCGGCGTGGTGCCCCAACGGCGAGGACCGGCGCGTGGCGGTGACCATGACATGGACGCCGTGGGTGTTCGACAACCAATACTTCCGGAATTTGCAGGTCGGGATGGGCCTCCTCGCGTCGGACCAGCTGCTGTACATGGACCTTTGTGGAGGCCATCACGAAGATGGGCCGGAAAGGGCTCAAGACGGGGCCCAAGGGAACATCCGACGTAAGTGCTTAATTGACGAGCTGGTTTGAAATTTAAAGTGATGAGATGCTTGTTTGTTGCTGCACTTGTACTGGTGATCCATGAACAAATTTGTCATGCTAAGTTGTTGTGGTACACTGCAAGTAAAAGAACTCTGTTACATATACTGGGGAAATGAAAGAATATTTGTACGTAGCAGTTTTTGGTCATCATATTGAATGATTGAGGTTGATCTGCACCGTAATATTGCTTGATGGGGAGGAGAAAAGTAGTGTATTTGGTAAAGCATAGATGACGAAGTGGATAACCTAACAAACGACCCACTTGTCAATCTAGGCAAGACAAAGGCACTTTATTTCAAAGATGGTCTGCTCACCTCTAGTTTTAGAGCCCAATCGATCGAGTTGTTTCTGACGTGACTCAGAATGAATGAGTGTGTATCTCACTGTTCACTCTCCAAAATATGGAATTAATGTGGAGGCTAGTGTTTGGCGTGGGTATCAATCGTTTTCAGTTCTGCTCCACTGTAACTCTGTCACACTCGACCGTAGTCCACTGTGTCATACACTCACACTCACGCCCATCTCTAGTTTAACAAACCCTTAATCCTCTTTCAATTCCCTCACCAGATATACGAACGGATCAACTAATTTGCGAGGTCCAACAGTACAGCTAATTTGCATAATAGAACCACCAGTTGCATTTGATCGATGGACCTGAGACGTCAGTCAGTCTTTGACATTATTCTGACTGTCGATGCGTCACTTTCAGTTTGAGTCCACTGGTAATTGCATTCGCACGTCCTTGTCACGTCACTAGGTGGACGGCTCGATCAACCTGTGTCGTCGACTCAATGATCCGACAGTCCATATTATTAGTCCGGTCATATTAATTCAATTCCAACAGTGCTGTTCTTCATTCAATATATAATAATGGGCAGGAGCACATTGAGCAAGTGGAGGCATATATGGAGTCGTAGTGCAACTGGCATATGGCCGCAGTGGCGCAGCCAGGGAAAAAACTAGCTGGGGCGAATTTCTGTATGGCCGGATGCACGAAACAACTGTTCTATATGGTAATTTGTCTGGTGCTTTAGCTAGGTTGTCACATCCATTACTCTAGAAACAATTCTAACTGCTAGGAGATTCATCTCTTTTCTGTGAGAGAGAGAATATATAGGAGACTGTAAAAAGTTGGATCAATTTTTAGTCACAATATGCAAAAAATAAGTAAAAGAGGCCTACAAGACTAGCTATACGACAAAAGCTAGAATTGGAAACATATACAAGACAAGATAAGAGAGGTCCAAATATATATAGGAATTGAAGCAATGAGCACATCAATAGAGTGGTACACAGACAGACAGTCCGCACCAACTATGGGAAAGCTAATCGGCTTTGGCACTGGACGGCAGGAACATGAAGTACACAGGTACAGGTGATCGTCCAGGTCTTTGCACTCTGACAGTCACTTTCAATCCACCAGCAAGAAGCAACGACAACATGTGTCCTCAGGGGCGAAGCTATGTTCACTGTAGCAGGTGCAAATGCACCCTTCAAAATTCAGAAAAACAGTGTATTTGAACAAAAAATTCACCATATATGCACCCCCCCACAACAAATTTATTTGCACCCACAAGCCATGTGCACCCCCCTCTAGTTTCCTCTAGCTTCGCCACTGTGTGTCCTTGTGTTATGCACGGCTCGCCTACGTATGCAATCGATCAATGGTCCTCAAGTTATCCACGTCACTACGTGCACAACTAGGAGTACTAAGTAACTGAGTATTACTGTTGCACCGTAGGAAATGCATGTCAAGCACATGTGCAACTTTATTTAAAAAGGAAAAGGAGGTCGTCAAACACTACTGCTCCCTCTGACCGGCCTAGAAAACGTGATGTTCTATGATTCAAAATTTATCCAAAATTCAAAAAATACTAAAGCAGTCCAAACACTCTGTAAACCTATCTCCCTCTCTCAAAGAATATATATATATAGGAAGCATGCCAGCTCAATTGTTTGTTGTCACATGGCGAAATGAATAAAGACCTAGAGGATTAGCTATGCAACAAGTGCTAGAGACATATATATGACATGGCTAAAGATGCATGCTATATTGTTCCTTGTACACCAAAAGGTGAGGGCAGTAGTATCAACTACAAAGTAGACACCAACCAATGAACTATGGGTAGAAATTAAGAGCAAAAGCCACTCAGTAAACCTATCTCCCTCTCTCAACAAATATATATGTATAAAGGGGCGATAGAACAAGAAAGATTCATGCCATATTGTTCCTTGCGCACCAAAAGACGAGGGTAGTAGACACCAACAATAAGTAAACAATGTGTAGAAATTACGAGCAACTGTAAATAGTGTAGCAAAGCTATAATCATCATCTTCGCAGTCGTTAATGTTCCTTATCCATCAGCACGGCGTACGACCGCAGCCTAATCGGACGGCCCAGATGTAATACCTACCTTTTATACTTTGCAACGGCTCTGCCTATGTGTGTATATATATAGGTAGGGCTGCCAGCCTCCGGTTGCACACGCAGCCGGCCATTTGCTCACTGGTAGTAAGCTAAGCTGCGATTGCTCGATAGGCGTGGTGGATAGCTAAGCTAAGGACATCGGCGTACGTGCACCAGCATGGGCGCCGGCAGCAGCAGCGTGAGGCGTGCGGCGGCGGCGCTGCTCTGGGTGCTGGTGCTCGCGGCGGCGGGTAGCGGCAGCGTGTGCGAGGCGCAGCTCCGACGCGGGTACTACGCCGGCGTGTGCCCGAACGTGGAGTCGATCGTCCGCGGCGTGGTGGCCAAGAAGATCCAGCAGACACGCGCCACCGTCGGCGCCACCGTGCGCCTCTTCTTCCACGACTGCTTCGTCGAGGTAATACATAAGCACTGCTGCAGAACTCGTGTATACATGCGACAGAACTGCAATTACCATGCTGCTCAAGTGCTCCGTCGATGACCTATATATATGCAGGGGTGCGATGCGTCGGTGATGGTGGCGTCGACGGCAAACAACACGGCAGAGAAGGACCACCCCATCAACCTGTCCCTGGCCGGTGACGGCTTCGACACGGTGATCAGGGCGAAGGCTGCCGTGGACGCCGTGCCGGGGTGCCGGGGCAAGGTGTCGTGCGCCGACATCCTCGCCATGGCCACCAGGGATGCCATCGCTCTGGTACGGACTGCACGCACGGACATCCTCGCCATGGCCACCAGAGGGGAAACCAGCATGGAAACTGAATGCTAGCACGTGCATGATGCAGGCCGGCGGTCCGTCGTACGCGGTGGAGCTCGGTCGGCTGGACGGACTGAGGTCCACGGCGAGCAGCGTCAACGGGAGGCTGCCGGCGCCATTCTCCAATCTGGACCAGCTGAATCAGATGTTCGGCGCCAACGGGCTCTCGCAGGCGGACATGGTCGCTCTCTCAGGTACGCTTCTCTTCGTTTCTGGTCTTGCAAGCTACTCTTTGGACTCTCGCATGGATGCATTGCACGACCTCGGAAGGTCTTCTCTGTGCTGACAAAACAAGTGCATGTAGCACTTTTCTGAATCTGAAAAGCTAAGCCTACCTTTCCAAGTGTTGCTTATGCTTGGCAATCAGACAACCACAGCCATGCACGCAATCGTCGCCACAACTTTAACTTTCCGCCATGCCCAAATCCGGCCAGCAGCTGGCACATGATCATAGTCCAATCCATGCTTCTCTTTCCCGTTCCAGAATATTGCACAAAACATCATCCAGAATATTGAAACCTCACCGACCAAGGTACAACGACTGACGACGACCACTAACCACTTGCTTGCAAATGATGCAGCCGGGCACACGGTGGGTCTGGCGCACTGCAGCACCTTCGCCGGCCGCCTTCGTGGAGCAGACCGGACGCTGGACGCGGGGTACGCGGCGCAGCTGGCGGCGTGGTGCCCGGCGGGGGTGGATCCGCGGGTGGCGGTGTCCCTGGACCCCGTGACGCCGGTGACCTTCGACAACCAGTTCTTCCGCAACCTGCAGGCGGGAAGGGCCTGCTGGCGTCGGACCAGGTGCTGTACACGGACACCAGGTCCAGGCCCACCGTCGACGCGCTGGCCCGCAGTAGCGTCGCGTTCGAGCGGGCCGGCCTTCGTCGATGCCATCACCAAGATGGGTCGCGTTGGGGTCAAGACCACGGCGGCACAGGGCTGCGCCGTGCTGGGCTGAGATGTCGATGTGGGCTAAAAAAGAAATTAAACTCCTGATGATGCCTTTTAGCTACTTCCTAAATCGCGACCGCTTGTAGTCGATGGTAGGGCGGTCCAGGTGGGGCCGCTACCCACCGGGGTTCAAATCCCGGTGCTTTCGCACCTTTTCCCTGGATTTTTCCGGGATTTTCGGCGTTATGCATTAAGTGGTAGCGGCGTTCCGTCGGCGACGAGGCGCCTATGGTGACTTCGAGAATCTCCAGTCTGCCGTTAGGGTGCTCGGTCCTGGAGGTGCTCATAGGGGTAGGGTTTCGTGCGTGTGTTCATAGGGGTGAGTGTGCGTGCGTGTTGTGAGCGTCTGCGTTATCTTTGTGTCATTCTCAAAAAAAAAAAAAGCTACTTCCTAAATTGCCTAAAAAAAAAGGCTACTTTCTAAAAAGAAACTACAAATTTGTTACTGGGGTTCTTTAGATATATGCTTATTTAGAGGGAAAATAAGAGAACAGAAGGATTGGAGAATTGATTTAAATGTACCACTATCAGTGTGTGGAAACTGACTTGTGCACAACTCAAGTAAATCTATATCTATATCTATACCTACTAATAAAGAGAGAAAATTTCGGTCTCACATCTTTTCTCACCTTTTTTTTTCCCACCGTTTTCTGCCACCTTTTACGCCAATGTCTGCCTAATCCGCCTGTCCTTCCACGCGTGTCCCTTCTACCACGTTCCAGCCTTGTCATCCCTCTCCGTCCGAAAAAAAAAATCACGTGTGCCCGGCTCGCTCGCCCGGCGCCGGGCAGCCCACCAGCCTTCGCCCGTCCGCCCGGCGCTTGCGGTACCTTTCGCGCCCACCCGCTGCTTCTTTGCCCGTTGGGAGCCGGCTCGTCGATCCACCGTCCGGCCTGCCCACTTTGCTCGCTTGCATGCGTGGCTCGCCCGGTCCACTAATCCCGCCAGCGCTTGGTGCCGTCGGCGACGGCCACCGCTTCGGGGCGAGAACTCCCATCTTTGAAGCCGTCGTCTTTGCCGCCCGCTCCTCGTGGCCCGGCCTCACCAAGCCGCCTCGCCTAGGCCACACCCCCCTCGGCGGGGCGTGCACCGACCCAAGCTAGCCCTAGCACCACCTCCTGCCGCCGGCAAGGCCTGTTCGGCGGATTTGATTACGTCGTCCTCCTCTGTACCGAAAGGAAGAAGGGCAATGCAAATATAACTTTTTGTTCACTTTGCATAAATGATATGACACATCTATTTACATATAGGGGCTTAAGCTAATTATAAGAAAGTTTTGTGTTCAATTTCTAAAAAGAAATTTCGTTTTCATAAATGCCTAACACATCTCATGTTTATTACGGAAGAAACTCCTAGGGGATGTAGTTTCTACAATCAGATTTTTGCTGACATGGTACTACTTCGTGCATAGTTTTTACCATAAGAACTGCCCTAATATTACTCTACTTTTACAATCAAACACTTTGTCACTAATGTAGTATAAAGCATCGTGCTAATTTATATTCATTGAGCACTTCTAAAAAAATAGCACATGAAAAAAAATTAGTACAAATCATAACATAAATGGTAAACATAAATAAGTACAATTTTTTTTTATAAAGGGTCAATAAACAAATGAGCACCGCTAAATAACACATTAAAATTTATATAAAGTGTAAACATAAATAAGTACAAATTTATAAATGGTCGATTTTACTTCTCCCGTTGCAACGCACGGGTATATTTCTTAGTAATAAAAAAAAGTCATGTCGGTTTCTTCAAATCCTGTCCTTTCAACCCTTTTTGTATGTCTTAGCCTAAATTGGTGTTGGTTTGCTGTAACATTGCAGCCCGCTTGGGTGAAAAAGCATAAATTCAATTACGACGCGCACCTACACCAAAGAGAAAGAAAAAAGACGCATATGGTTTTGACAGGGAGCTTGTTGGCGTTAGGGTTTCTATCTCCAAAACAACAAGTTTAGAAGGGTGATTTTAAGGGTGATGGCTGCGACACGACAACAAGGCAGGGCAGGTATGCTACACCTCGTTCAACCAAGATAACAACATGCAAGTAGAGGATCATGGACCGTTACCACGAGAAACGCAATGGAAGAAGTATCAGAACAACCCATTGTCGATGTAGTGGAAGTACTTGTATGTCGCTTTAGCATCCGTTAGCAGCAAAACGCCCACTCGTCTTTTTGTGTTCATCAACGATGAACGTCGCAACAAACAACAATAGGGTCTCCAATGAATCGAAAGGGAAATAAAGAGGGCTTAGGCTTACGAGTTATCTTTCCCACGTGGTGTTGTACATTTATAAAGGGAGAAACTTCGATGTTTCAATATCCATTAGCGATATGGTACTAATTAATATATTGTATGTTCTCCATTCATGGGTTTTAAACATTAAAACCGTCTCTTATTACAAACCCATTAATGCTATATCCTATTCATATATTAGTATGATTGTCTCATGGGCACATCACCATCAGCAGGGAGCCCACTACATGCCCTCGAAACAACGGCCTCCTCACTAGTAGAGAAATGACTTTCCATCCGTAAACTTTAGTTCCGACCATTTTGGGCCCCTGAAAACAACGGCCCCCTCACTAGTAGAGAAATGACTTTCCATCCGGGAACTCTAGCTTAGCTCCTTAGTTGTGTAGTGTTTTCACCTAGGGGTAAACTAGTGACTTAGATTGAGTGGTTCCTAGAGACTATAGTTTATCTAGACATACTTGTGTAGGAGGCTTGCATAGCTAGCTAGAAGCACCGCTTAAATTGCTCTGCCGTCTTATTGTCTAACCACCTTGTTTTAGTGTTGTTGAAGAAAATTTTTATATGTTATTCACCCCCTCTAGCCATTTAGGACCTTTCAACACCTCCTCCCACCGCCCATATGTTACAAACTGCTTCAACAACAAAAGTATGAATTGAAATAGTGACAAACATCCAACGCAACATGAACAAAAAATGCCGCAACAATGAAAAAAAGCAATTGCAACATTCAAGGACAACTAATGAAACGCCGAAAAAAAAAAACCTGTTCAAACAAACCCAAAACAAGGAGCCGCGGGAAGGACTAGGCCTGGATCTAGACTGCCTGCTATAGGATCCACCATGATGGGATCATGACGTGCCCATCGCATACGGAGTCTTGAGGATTTTGTTGATCTTGAACGGCGGTTTTATGATCTGAGTATTTGAGTATAGATATAGGTTTGTTCGTACATGGTGGTTTGAGCAGTATACACGTTGATTGAGTGGAGCGTGTGTACATATAAATAGACGAGACATCAACAAAAATAATCTATAAATTTATACGTGCGTTAAGTGGGGCGTGCGTATGTATAAACAGACGAGACGTCAACAAAAAAAAAAAATCAAATGACTCTAAAAAGTTCCAAGGGAAAAAAAGTACATATACGGCTGACAGTGATCCACTGACCCAAGCCAAAAGCATACTAGTAAACATTTTCTTCTTCATATCGCTATCTCGTTTCGACAGGTTGTGAGCGAGGAGATATCTGATCTCCGTGCTCCGGTGCGGGTGCGGTGAGGACCCCATCCCCGCCGGCGGACAAAAAGCAGCATGGGCCCAGCCCCCGCCGCCCGGCACAGGAAGCGGGCCCACACGTCATCCTCAGCATCTCACGTGTCCCCCTCCCCGCACCTATATCCCCAAAGCTCTCTTTTCCCTCGCAAGAGAAAAAGGAGATTCCTCTCCCCTCTCCCCTCCCCATCGTCGAAACCCTAGCCCCGCTTCGCCGCCGGCGCCGGTGTTGGTGGCTGCCTCAGCGCCGGCACACAGCCCGCCGCACCCCTTCTCGTGCTGCCGTTTCCCCGCGACCGATCGACCGGCCGTCGGCTCGGTAGCCGCCGGATCGGATCGGCCGGCGCCGCCATGTCCAAGGCCAGGGTCTACGCCGACGTCAACGTGCTGCGCCCCAAGGGAGTACTGGGACTACGAGGCGCTCACCGTTCAATGGGGGTATGTCCTCTCCTCCCTCCCCTTGCTCGCTAGCTCGTGCGCGCGCTCTCTCCTCGCGTCCTCTGCCACACCTGCGCATAACTCTAGCTCGAGCTTCGGTTTCGACGTGGTACGAGCGTGTCCGTACGGAGAATCGTTCGGTCGCATCGTATGGCTGGGCTCTGTATAGAGCTCAGGAGGGACTCCTTACGATTTGTTTGTTCCCATGCTTAGCTTGGATTGGGTAGTGTCGTTTGTTTTGTTTGGTGCACATGTTCTGTAACTTTGTTGGGGAAACTGGCATGGTTATCAGCTAGTTAGCTAGGCTGCTCTCCCTGATGATTGCTCCTGCCAATCCTGCCGTTTTATGATACTTTGATTGATGTCACCATCCTTCCACCGATTATTATGACTCAAGCTTTAATTCTGAGCTATTATGACTCGAATCTTTAATTCTGAGCTATACAAGGTACTTAAGAAAATTTAGTGGAAGTTTGGTCACATGCTTGTGTTCTGAATGTATTGATTTCTTCATTTATTTCATCGGGAAGCTGTGCTTAGCTTATTGATTTTGTGTGACGGCATTTTCCTTACCTTAGTTTCGCATTTTGTCGGTTGAGTTGGCAGGTCTTCAAATTGTAAATCGTTGTTTGTTTGTCTCTGCAGTCAAATTCTGCTGTTTGTAACATAGTTCCCTAACAATTTATGCTTATTAACGTTCCCATTCTCATTTGGTTGGCTTGTAAGGTTGGTCTCGGTATAGTGTTCAGGTACAGCTGCAAGATATGATTGTCTCCTTGCTTAGCTTGATTGGGTAGTGTCATTTGTTTGGGGCACATGTTCCATAATTTTGTTGGGCAACTGGTTGCCCATGAACTAGTTAGTTAGGCTGCTCCCCCTGACAACATAAATGCTCATTAATATTCCTGTCAATCCTTCTGTTTTGTGATACCTTGATATCACCATTCGGTCACTGATTATTAGGACTTGTAGTGGTAATTATGAGCTAAGAATTATTTGACAGCAATTTAATAGAAGCTCTGCCGCATGCTTATGTTCTGAATGTATTGCTTTCCTCGTTTGCCTTCAACGAGAAGCGAGTTAGTGTGAGATAGCAATTTCCTTAACTTAGTTTCTCAGTTTGTCTAAAACTGGATTTAAGATTGTAATTAACACAATATTTAAAATGACCATAGAGCTTCGCTGTTGTCTATTTGACTGTTATATCAACGCAATTGGTCGTTGAGCTTGGCCTGGTTTATTATTGCTTTGATATTTATATGTATTTAACAGAACTGGAGTCTGAAATAGCTGTATGTAGAATAGCCGTGGGGGTATGCCATCTATGCAAGGACATGTCAAACTTACTAGATGTCAAGTACTGGTGTTTTCTCTTCTCTCTGCATCTTCCAAGTCCCGGATGCTGAAGATAAACCCTGTGCCTGAAGAAACTAAAACTGTTTTGTTTTGTCACATAGATTTTTAGTGCTGTGGGCATTTCTGCCTCACAATGATAGCTCTATTCTCGCCCTGCAGTTTTCTCTTTAAATCCTTTGCTATCACTCGTAGTCCTTTGGATGGCCATGCTTTGAGCAGTGGCAGAGCATAGAACCAAAGACAGCAGGGGCCAATCAGTAGATTATGTGGAAATTAGATCGTTATTTATAGTCTAACAAAAGAACATAAAACACATATAGTTGTAATCACAAAAGAACAGGGGTGGCCATGGCCCATGTTGGCCTGAACGAAGCTCCGCCCCTGGTTGTGACTGACAACTTTAAACCTTTCTCTTTTACTGTTATACAGTTATATTTTGCCAACCCATTAAATTTTGGGTTTCTGAAAAGTACCATATCTCTTTGACCAGTGAGCAGGATGATTATGAAGTTGTTAGGAAAGTTGGGAGAGGAAAATACAGTGAAGTCTTTGAGGGTATTAATGTTAACAATAACGAAATGCATCATTAAGATCCTCAAGCCTGTGAAGAAAAAAGAAGGTAGACCATGAATCCTATTGCTTGCAATTTGTAACTTGTTATCCCCTGAACCCACTATTTTAGTGATTCAGTGACAATTTTAATCTCGATTTTAACCTATGCTCTTGTGCTGGTACAGATCAAAAGAGAAATTAAAATTCTTCAGAATCTTTGTGGAGGCCCTAACATTGTGAAGCTGCTTGATATTGTTAGAGATCAGCATTCAAAAACACCCAGCTTGATCTTTGAGTATGTCAACAACACAGATTTCAAAGTGTTGTACCCAACACTAACAGATTATGACATTCGATATTACATCTACGAGTTACTCAAGGTAAAATTCTCATCTTGTTACTTCTGTGTAAGCAGCTAGAATATTTTCTTCTTTTTAAAGAAGTCTTGGTAATCCAACTTGCTTCGTTCTAAAAATGCTTAGTTGTTGCTGTTGAAATCTTAGTTGTTCGGTGTCCAGATAGGTTTCTGTCAGCATTTTGAGGCTTGTTATATGTTTGCAAGGAAATGATAACTCCCTGCGCATATGTGACTAATGACACATAAAGTTGCTGCTGACCTAGTCATCAACTAATTATCAAGGAACCTGAAGTGAATTTGACTTGCCTAACTGGTTCTGTTTTCTGGATACAGGCATTAGATTACTGCCATTCACAAGGTATTATGCACCGAGATGTGAAGCCCCACAATGTTATGATAGATCACGAGCTTCGAAACTTCGTCCTGATAGACTGGGGCCTTGCTGAATTCTATCATCCTGGCAAGGAATATAATGTCCGTGTTGCCTCCAGGTACCTGCAGATATACATATACTATAAACTTTCATTATTGGTTCACAGTTCTGACCTTTGAAATGTGGAATTCTGAAGTGATAATAGTGAAACTATATTATACTTTGTCACAATTTATTTTGTTTCTGCTTTTGCACTTATTTTGAATCAAATTTCAGTTGATTTGAACTCACATTTGTGACTTGTGGTTTGTTCCTGTAGCTTGTTTATTCAGCAACCATATAAATTAAGATCATTCTGATAAATAGTATTTGTATTTTAACTCCGCTGTCACATATTAAGAGAATGAATGAATACTTTTTCTACAGTGAATCATATGGCTTACTTGACGTGTCTCTAGTCTAGAGCATAAGTTTCCATGTTTGCTCTGTAGCAGCCCTCAGCCCCTCACTATTTGCTTTCCCAACATTTTTTTACTGAAATTCAGGTACTTCAAGGGGCCTGAGCTTCTTGTTGACTTGCAAGATTATGATTACTCTTTGGACATGTGGAGTCTGGGCTGCATGTTTGCTGGAATGGTATTTACCCACCTGACTATTCTACCTATTTGCTGCCATATCCTCCTTTTGTATTTTCTGATGATTCCTTATAGGCATAACAAATATTAATTTGTTGATCATATGCTGCTGATTGCAGATTTTTCGTAAGGAACCATTTTTCTCGCGGCCATGACAACCATGATCAACTTGTTAAGATAGCCAAGGTTGATATTCAGTTTATTTGTTCTTTGCAGTGAACTAGTCAACTAGTTAGGTTGCTTAGATTTCCCATGTCATGTAGCCAGAGATTTCATTTTTATCTATTCATAGATCAATCTGATTACTTTGCAGTCAGAAAATGAACAGCACTTGTACTCTGGACAAATTCAGTTGTTTTATCTCTAGTATAACTGTATAAGATCTTGTATATGTACTTGATGCTATGTTGGTTATAGGGGAGCCAGAGATTTAATTTTTATCTAGTTCAATCTGCTTCCTTTGCAGTCAGAATATGAACATCTCTCCCTCCCTCCCCTCCCTCTGAACTTATGCTCTGGAAAAATTCAGTTGTTTTTATCTCTAGTACAAGAGCTTGTATATGTACTTGGTGCTATGATGGTTATATCTGCTGTACTTGATGCTATGTTGTTAGTTATGTCTGCTGTACTTGATGCTATGCTGTTGTCTACACATGCTGTTATACTTTGCATGGCATGAGACCATTTAGGTTTGTTAAATGACTCTGCTAATTATTGTTACATCCATTTATTTATTATCAGGTACTAGGAACAGATGGTCTGAATGCTTATTTGAACAAGTACAGAATTGAGCTTGACCCTCAGCTAGAAGCCCTTGTTGGAAGGTAGAGTATGCCGCTGCTCACCCAGACTGTTGATGGAAAATCTTTATGTGGGTTGCATTTACATTATTCTTTGCCTTTTGGGATGCAGGCATAGCAGGAAACCATGGTCAAAGTTTATTAATGCAGATAACCAACACCTAGTGTCTCCTGAGGTGTTTACTAATGCCCTTCATTTTAAAAACAGACCTAACTAGCATTTTATAGTGCTTAACTAACAGGATTCCTTTGTTTATATCTGTAGGCTATAGATTTCCTCGACAAGCTTTTATGCGTTATGATCATCAGGACAGGCTTACTGCACGTGAAGCTATGGTAAGTTTCCCTGTGCTAATTTTGGTGACATGTAATTTGACAAACACAAAGCTCATTATTGTGAAATATTTGGTGTAAAGTTACATTTTACTAGTTTATATCTCCATCTTGGAACAAAAGAACTCTGGTCTCTGAACAAAAGGAACTCTGGTGTTCACCATATCCTGATTGATGTGCACGCTGTTTTGTTTAAGCATGTTTCAGAACTAAAGTTTTATTCATGTTGGAAGGTTTTAGTTCATACGAGGTGTAAATTGTGATGCCTTGTCGTATTCTCTTCTTATAAGGATGCTTTTATATTCTTGCAGGCACACCCATACTTCCAGCAAGTGAGAGCTGCAGAGAACAGCAGGACGCGAGAGCATGATAGGCAAGTGCGAAGACTGGTGCTAACCATTGGTCAGATCAGCTGCTCTTGATGGAGCATGCTCTTATCAGTGACTTGCTTCAGTCAGATGTATGAGATGAATAGTGGTTGGGGGTATACTAGGCAAAAACAAACAATAGCTATAGAGCCTGTTATACCCTTATTTAACCGCGTCGAGAATGAACTGAATTATTCAGGTTGTGAGGTTTGGGTCGTGATTGTGAACAATGATTATTCATGTAAGATGTTTGTCATAAAAGGTTGTATGTTGTATTATTGAGCTTGTAAAGAATATCTCATCCTTTTGTTTGGAATTTGTCGAGTTTTTTTGAGGGCTATTGTCTTGTAATATCTTTGGAAATGTCGTGTTTGAGGTCTCCTAACCCTAGAAAGGTTGAGACAGAAAATGAAGATGCCCTGCAAAATTTGGCTTCACTGAACTTGTTGAGTTGTGACCTGAATGTCAACCTTACAAATACAGTCTGGATTACTGAAATGGCGAGCCGTGGCTTGTCTGAATGCCTGAGAAACTGCAACCTTACAAATGAAATCTCAATTTATGCATGCTAAAATGGAGAGCTCAAGAACTCATGACTGTTGTACATCAAACCAGAGATAAATGAATAAATAAGGGGGAGACCTCTTTATGTTTCTCTCTCATTTATTTCTAAACATTTTGCAGTCCCTACTTAATGAAATGATACGTTCAAAATGAAATGACACGTTCGTGAAAAAAAAAAAAAAAAAACAGAGATAATGTCCCAAATTCACGCCGAAGAACACAAGGAAAAGGGAAAAAAAAAAAAAAAGAGATAAATGGCAGGTGTACGTCACCGATGAAAAAAACCTGGCGAGAAATGGCTCCATGTAAGGTCCCAAATTCAGAAATAAGAACACAGGGAAAAGAGAGGAAAAAAAAAGGGATAAATGGCTCCCTGTAAGGTCCCAATTCACACCAAAGCACACAGGGAAAAGAAAATACTGAGCAAGCACAGGCAGACATCACAAATCCACACAGAATTAATGTTCTTAGCCCACACAGAATTAATGGTTTTAGCACGACAGGCTGACAGAAGGATCACATTACATATTTAGTTGGGGCAACACAACCGAAAGCAGCTGCAGCAACAGCAACAGCAGCTGCAGCAACGGCAACAGCAGCTGAGACCCATTGACACATAGTATATTCAGTCACTGATGAAGATGACAGTACTTGGTGGATGATGACAGTTTTCTCTCTTTGTTGAGCTGAGCATATGCCCCTTGTCTGAGGGAGCATATGCTGCTGCTCTGCTGCTTACTAATTCTTGAGGTGGGGGAAGCACTGGTGGAGGTCATTCTTGGGATGCCTCGCCTCGGCATGCTCTTTGCACTTGGCCTCAGAGGTGGTGCAGATGAAAGTCTGCATGCAGATCTTGCACTGCGTTCAGATGGAAGCAAGGTCAGTACATTTGGATGTAAACATTGTCAACTGAAAACAGAAATACCAAAACACAAACATTGTTATATGTTGTAGAGGAATGTCAAAAATTCTGGGTACAAACATTTGGCCAATGGGAGAAATGGCAGCTACTTACACAGTTTTTGCAACCTACATCTACTAGGTGCAAAAGCTATGCATCTAGAAAAGTCTGAACGATTTGCAATTTGAAACGGAGGGAGTGGTAACTAGTGATCCACACAGCAGGTAGCACCTCAATGTAGTCCAGAAAGAGGTACCGCAAGAAATAAAGAAGCACCACATGTTTCAGAAGTTACTGTATTGTCTCTCCAGAGTCTGGATTCATAGCAAAAAATAAAATAAAATAAAATGACAGTCATCCCTTTCCCATTGCAATACATACTTGACTTGTATCATATATATAAAGCAAAGGAAAGGGGTTATCGCTATGGGGGTATTGAAGTTGGGCTAGAACAGCCAGCGGTGTGGGGTTTTTACTGATGCACTGAACAAGAGTAACACATTATCCCGCATTGACTAGACTCGTTGACGCTAGAAAAAAAGAGATGTGATGGCAGTTCAGGTTGAATGAACGACTGGCTAAAAAGTGCTGCAGCAGCCAATTTGAAGTTGCTGTTGTGGCTTTCAGAACTGCAGGGGAGGGAGTTTCTAGTATGAATTGTGGGTGTGCAGGGTTGAATTGGTTCCCCTGCCTGCCACCCTGACTATCGAAGGCTATGCGTCGAATTGAATCATCCGCTGCCCCCTTGGTAACTAGGGATAGGTAGGAACCAAATGCAGCGTTTGACGTTACAGAGGTTGAGGGGCACACACCCTTGGCAGCTCCCAAGCTGATGGGAGTTGAAGCAAGCAAGCAAAGCAAAGGTTCCTAATATAAATCCTAACAACCCTTTCCTATGGGTGGGTGAAATAATAACAAAATCATACTAGTAATTCTATGCATCCAGATAGAGTAGACTGAAACCGAAGTGAATCCGCCTTGCCTTACCCCCAAATTTGGAGAGGAAAACAGATGGCAAACAAGAGGATTGGGTACTGGCTAGGTAGGGTAGGAAACAGATCGGGTGCCGAGCGGCGGTGATTGGGAGAAGCAGGATGGTACGCACCTGGATGTTCATGGCCTTCTTGTTGGTCTCCAACTGGCTGCCTGCAAGCAAAAGCAAATACAGAGGAAATCGCGGAATCAGATCCGGATGGTGAGCAGCAAGGAGATACGGAACTAAGGGAAATCGGGGTGCGATGGAGGACGGACCTTTGGAGCCCTTGTTCTTCTCGGCGTTCCTCTCCCTCGCCATCTTGGATTTCTGCGCGTTGCCGCCGCCCATGGCTCAAGCTCCAAGCTCCTCCGCTTCCTGCCTGCAACTTCCCTGCAAGAGAAGAGGTGCGCGTGGGGAAGGAAGGAAAGTTGTGCTTGCTTTGGTTGGGGGCGGAGACGCGACCCTTTTATTTAAAGTCCTCCCACCTCTGTCCCAAATTTCTAAAGTTTTGCTTTTATATCTAATTTGTATATATGATAATAAAAACGTTTAGTTATGATTTACATAAAAATAATATGCTGGATATTAATTATTAAAAGTAGAGAGGAAAATTAAAAGAAAAGAAAAAAGAACAAGAGAGGGCGGGGGGCAGGTCGTGGTTGGGCGTTGCCGACCCACCGCGCACCGTGCCGTGGATGAGATGGGACATGGATTCCTTCCGTTTCCGCACGACGCAACGCGCCGGCCAGGATTGACTCACCGCTTGACCCACGTCGGCATAATAACCACGGATGTGTCTCTGCCGGCGGGCCCATCCACCATCGGCCACGAGGCCTGTCCACCGTCGACAGCACAGCACAGCACAGCACAGCAGGCAGCCCACTTTGTTTCCTTCCTTTTTCATCCTCAATCCCAATGCCAATCTCAATCTCAATCAAAAAACCGAATCTCGTATTCGTCGTCACCGGTGACACACCAGAATGTCGTGTTGGTATGCAACGCCTGCCTGAGAAATCGCTTCCTCTCCATAGTACTCTACCAAGAGTTGTAACAAAAAAAAAAAAAAAAGTGCAGCGACTGAACTGAAGTGCAAGGCGACGTCACGCACCGACCGACGCAACGAAGGCAAGGCTGACCAAGTCAGTCGGTCAACAGCCTACTACGCGGCTCACTGCCTTGGGGGGGACGTGGGGTACGAGGGCCAAAAACTAGTGGCTGGAGATCGCCGGCGGCGGGGCCCACGGATGACCACCTCAAGAAGCGCTGTCCGTCCGTCCCTCCCTCCCTGCCCTCGGCTACCGTTTTTCCAAGTGCCAACTGTAGCGCACGTGGACGCACGCCGGCCCTTTGACTCTTCTAGGCCCTAATAAACAGATTGATTACCTATAATTATCAGGTTTATACTCCGTACAATCATCATAATTTTAAGAGACCAACCAACGTGTGTGGCCTTAAAATTAAATCAAAGTGGACAACTTATTTCAATTTCAGCCGAATGTAATTTGTATATAACTTAAAATGTGTCTACTTATTGGGTCTCATAGATGGATGTTGTCGTTTCAAGTTTAAAACTATTTTGATTTATTTAAAATGTACGGTGTACAAATTGATTTTATTTAAAATACGTACGGAGGGAGAGTAGACAAGTGTTGGAGCTAGAAATACTATTGGGTGTTGCCTTGCAATGCATGGTCGCTCAAGAATGAAACGTACGTGTGAGTTGCCCGTTGATCGGTCTTAATTGGATTCACGATGATACTGACAAGATACAAGGATCGCCGTGGGTGCTGGGATACTCTATCCGTTCCAAATTGTAAACTGTTTTTTTTTTTTTTATTTTATTTTCCATCTAAATCTGAATTTATATTCAAGATGGTTTGGCTCGGCATTCCTGTCCGGCACAATATTGGACTAGTGGTTGTCGTTGCCGCCGACCATGGCTAAAGCTGAAGCTCATTTCTTCCATAACCGTGCGTTGGCACAAACCAAAACAAGCTTTGAATTGATTTCGATTTGAAGTACTTTTGTTTGTTAATAATCCAAAAAAAAAACAAAAAAAAAGGGAAAAAGAGAGGGCAGAGGTCGGCGTTGGGCGTTGCCGGCCGGCCCATCGTGCGGACGCGCGCCTTGATAGACACACCGTGCGTGCGGGCTGGGATGGGCTCGGTTGGAGGAGGTCGCGGGGCGCTGCATGAGCCCATGGATCTGTTCCAGGCCCATCCACCATCGCAGACGCATCTCGTGTAGGGTACGTACTGGCGATAAGAAAATACCATTTTCTAATGGGTTGGAGTTCTCAGAAGACTTTTCGTTTGTATTTGATAATTATTGTTCTATCGTGGACTAACTAGGCTTAAAAGATCGCCTCGTCTTTTTCAAGATTTTGTTTTTATTTACACATTTTGGTGTCCTACGATACGATAAAAGATTTGATGTGACCTTTAGCTCTTTTTTGTTTTTATTTAAACATGGCCATATCCTCAAGCCCAATACCAATCTTCACTTTTCGGTGTCATAGAATCAACCAAACATAAAAGATTTGATCAAAAATCCCAATCTCGTATTCGTCGTCACCGGTGACACACCAAAATCTTGTAGCGACTTCTCGTATTCGTTTCACGTACTCTACCAACTAAAGATGCTCCAACTCTCTCAAAACCCAATTCCAATCTCAATCTTATCAAAAATCCCAAATCTCGTATTCGTCGTCACCGGTGACACACCAAAATCTTGTAGCGACTTCTCGTATTCGTTTCACGTTTTTTTTCCTACCAAGTGTTGTAGCGATGATGATTACAAAAATGTAGCGACTGAAGTGAAGTGCAAGGCGACGTCACACACCGACCAAGTCAGTCGGTCAACAAGCCTACAGTACGCGGCTGAGCTCAATGCCTTGGGACGTGGGGTACGAGGACCGTGGGCCCCACCAAAACTAGTGGCTGTAGATCGCCGGCGGCGGGGCCCACGGTTGTCCGTGCGTCCGTCCCTCCCTCCCTCCGCTACACTTTTCGAAATGCCAACTGTACCGCGCCTGGAAGCACGCCCGCCCTTTGACTCTCTTCTATAGGCCCTACACAGATTGATTACCTTCAATTATCAGGTTTATACTCCGTATCATCGTTATTTTAAGAGACCAACCAACGTGCGTGGCCTTAAAATTAAATCAAAGTGGACAAAATACTTTAATTTCATCCGAATATAATTAGTACATAACTTAAAATGTGTCTACTTATTGGGTGTCATAGATGGATGTTATATCCTTTCAAGTTTAAAACTAGTTTCATTGATTTAAAATGTACGGTGTACAAATTGATTTTATTTTAAGACGTATGGAGGGAGTAGACAAGTCTTGGAGCTAGAAATACTATTGGGTGTTGCCATGCATGGTCAATCAAGAATGAAACGTACGTGTGAGTTGCCCGTTGGTCGATCTTAATTGGCTTGACGATGAGACTGACAAGATACAAGGATCGCCGTGCCGTGGGTGCTGGGATCTACTCTATCCGTTCTAAATTGTAAGATGTTTTTTATTTTCTATCTAAATCTAAATATATATTCAAGATGGTCTGGCTCGGCATTCCTCTCCGGCCGGCACCATATTGGACTAGTGGTCGTCGTTGCCGTCTCCCATGGCTAAAGCTGAAGCCTCATTTCTTCCATAACCGTGCGTTGGCACAAACCAAAACAAGCTTTTAATTGATTTCAATTCGAAGTACTTTTGTTTGTTAATAATCCAAAAACAAAACACAAAAAAAGGGGAAAAAGAGAAGGCGGTGTGGGGGCAGAGGTCGGCGTTTGGCGTTGCCGGCCGGCCCATCGTGCGGACGCGCTTGATGGATTGCGTGCGGTCTGGGCTGGGCTCGGTTGGAGGAGATCGCGGGGCGCTGCATCAGCCCATGGATCTGTTCCAGGCCCATCCACCATCGCAGACGCAGCTTGAATAAACCAGGATCGGAAGCCGACGCACCTAGTGACCTCAAGCTCACTGAAGCAAGCGTCGTCGTCTCAGCTCCATTGCCATCAGCAAGGAGGAGATGGCGTTTGGTTAAAAAAAAAAAAAAAGGAGATGCCGTTGCGCGTAAATTCTGAAGGGGATGGTTGAATGAGTGAAAATGCCAGATCGAGCACTGCCATTGATGCTAAAAACAACTGAACCTGTTTAAGCATTTATCCTTCTTCATTCATAAGAATCTTTTAAACATTTCTGGGTGTCATGAAAATTGACTGATTGAGAAATGAATTAATTCCATATCAAAAGTTACAGTGACAACTGACAATGTACATACGTGGCTGTACTAAAAATACAGTGACATCTTGATGAACATGGTAACTGTTTATAGTACTGAGCTCATCATGCGAATTCATGGGGATCATGCTGCTGATTCTTTTCTTCAACCTGACGTCGGAAAGGGAAATTCGTTATTTTTAAGAACCTTTGGTTAATAAAGTCTACCACAACAAAAGCAGTGAGAGATGAGTGATCAAATTAGGGTTTGAATAAGTCAAATGAGCTACAGAGGTAAGTATTGTTGGATTATTAAAAGTTATAAGAGGAAAAAAAAACCAAAAAAAAAAAAAGAGAGGAGGCGGGGGCAGGTCGTGGTTGGGCGTTGCCGACCCACCGCGGATGGGAGGTTGGATTCCGGATGCAGCCGGCCAGGCTTGACCGCCTGACCCACGCCGTCATATGATAAATGCGGGCCCACGGATGTGTCTCTGTTGGGAGGGCCCATCCAACATCGGCCAAGTCCTGTCCTGTCCTGTGTGTCTACCGCTCCTCCCTACGCCTGCCAGGCTCCCGTGGCCCCGTCGACAGCGCAATCTTCAAAATTCCCATCCTTCACTCGTCGTCACCAATGTTAAGAAATCGAATTCTTTGCACACTAGGACATGGAACACAAGCACAGAGATGAACACATAATGGAGAGGAGTGAGAGTTCTGTATATTGCATTCTTTCTCTTGATCTTCATACAATGAAGGTGGCCTCCTATTTATAGAGAGGAGGCAGCCGTATACATCTATTGTATCAATGTGAACTCTCAGACTTTTTCTCTCCTCTCATTAATTTGGCCACACACAAAGTCTTCCTTTTAGATCCTGTTTGAAGACTTTGACTTACAACACTCCCCCTTGGCCAAATTATATGCTATGTATATGTCTCGTTAAAAACTCCGCCCCAAAAACCCAGTGGGAAAAAAGGGTAGGAGAAAAGAGTACATAACATGCATCTCTCTTATGTTGCACCTGTTGCCTCGTTAAAAACCTTGCATGAGAAACCCAGTGGAAAAAACTCATGAAGGGAAAAAGAGTACAACAGTTGATCTTCGGTTCAAGTCTTCAGGACTAACCGATGCAACTTAATTTGGTCTTCAGGACCTATCGGTCTTCAGGACCAACTGTGACCTTCGTCATCTCAATCCTTTTATGGGCTTTGACTCATAATATGCCCCCCTTGGGTGATTCGCGGTTGTGTGCATGCCTCGTCAAAAACTCCCCCAAAAACCCAGTGGGAAAAATGGTAGGAGAAAAGAGTACATTACACACGCCCAAGCTGTGTTGCACCTGTTGCCTCGTTAAAAACCTTGCATGAGAAAACCTCGTGGGAAAAACTCATCAAGGGAAAAAGAGTACAACAGGCCGATCTTCAGGATCAGGTCTTTAGAACTAACATGCAATCTTTAGGTCTCCAAGACCACAATTGTGGACTATGATTCTTTTTAGGCTTCTCCCCCTGAACCCTACAACCCTCTCAGTCATCTCATGCCCTTTCCACATATACTGCGGAAGCTAGAGGCTGGTAGAGATTTTGTGAACAAATCTACTGGATTTTACATGACTGAGTTTGCAGGATATTCATGTCCCTGCTCTTCTGGAGCTCATGGGGGTAAAAGAATTTTGGAGCAATATTGCCCTTAACATAGTCCTTATGCATGTGTGCAACACAAGTAGTGTTATCTTTATAGACAACGGTGGGGGAGCTATCAAAGCTGAAGCCACATGACTTCTGGATGTGGCTAATCATCCATTTGAGCCAAACACATTCTCGTGTGGCTTCATATAGGGCAACTATCTCTTAGTGGTTGGATGATGCGCAACCGAGGTCTGCTTCACAGACTGCCATAAAAATGGTTGCACTACCACACAGAGATACGAAAACGGTCTGGGAACTGGCATTATGCGGGTCAGACATATATCCAGTATCCACATATCCCCCATGGTTGGGACTTGGTTCTTCAGGAACCATCGACCAAGGTTTTGGGTACTCTGTAGGTACCTCAGGATAGTGTTAACGCCAACCCAATATCTTTTGTCTAGGGTAGCACTATACCTTGCCAATTTCATTTACTGCGAATGCAATATTAGACCTTATGCAGTTCGCTAGGTACATTGGTGCTTCAATGTCACTCAAGTAGGGAGCTTCAGGTCCCTAACATTTTCTTATTGTAACCCTTAGTCTAAATGGGACTGATCCACTTCTGGGGATTGTCCACCATGGAGGATTTTAGAGGGACGCATATGCCCAAATTTCTTAAGCCCTCTTTATAGACCGATGTATAAACACTCCTTCAGGGAGGTGCTCGAGCTGCTGGCTCAAGTAGGATTTGGTTTTACCCAAGTCCTTCATCGTTGTTTGTGTAATCCTTCTTCAGGAGGACATTACACAAATGGTTGAATCACATCCTTTCGGATCATTCAACCCATACTATGGCCACTTCAGGCGACATTATTTTTTGATTCGGTCCAGGGATCTTGAGTCCTTCAGGGACTCCTGGGATCTCCGAATCAAGTGACCCATATAAGTATGTGGCCACAATATTTGCCAACTGCCTTTTATTTAAATTCAAGTCATTAGCTGCCATAAATATAAGTATCAGAACGTCTTTGCCACTCATAATAGGAGAGCAAATTTCATCATAAATGATGATGGGTCTCTGCGGGAACCCTTATGCCACTTGCCTCGCTTTGTGCCATGTTTATTCCTCTTCAGGAGGAAGACCCATTTGCATCCTTCAGGGATGATTTGTAGAGGTATTGGGACTTCAGGCCCGAGAACCTCTCTCTTTCATAAAGCGAGCACAACTTTGCCTTAATTGTTGCTTTCCATTTGTCCCATTCTAAGTGTTTCCGGCACTCGCCATGGACTTTGACTTTGGATCCGATCCATTTCATCGGCAATTCGAGGCAATATATTTGTTGACAATAGTGGTCTTTCAAATAAATGACTCTCCCCGATCCCACATATTTAGTGGCGATCTCCTCATGATCATCCTCCAACTCATCGTGATTTCCCATAACAATTAAGTTGGGGCGTTCCGATCCACCAATGCAATATTGAGCGCGCGCCGCATGGTGGTTTCCATCTTCAGGATGGGGTCCTTCAGGGACCAACTCGACTTCAGGTCGAGCCGCCACTTCAGGGGCGTTCTCAACATCAGGTTGAGCTTCTTCAACTAATTCCTTAAGTGATGCAAGCGGCTCAAGACCTTGTCTATGCGGACGTCTCCGCCGACACTTGTCCGAAAGCACCCTGAGGTCTCCCCTCAACCTAGGATCGATGGAGACAACGAGTTGGTAACCTTTTGGGCTACCTATACTCTCTCCGACGCACTTACTTTGCAGTAAATGCGGCCTTTGTCACTTCTATAATTAGTGAAGGTATTTAGCGACTCATTTGCAACCTTTTGCAAATGCATAATCCTCCTCAAACTTCTAGTTCGGGATTGACCCGATCGCGTGAGTTCAAGGAATGAATTCCACCATTCCATTTTATGTAATTTCCCTAAGATTCTTACGGATGCCAATCTCCCCTAATCTTTGGGAAATGCAACCAACGTCTTGAGCCCTATGAAGATCCCCATCATAGGCTCATCTATCCCAACTTCGGTGGGATCTTTTTGGTGTACGTGATGTGGCGATCTTGGCACACATACCGCATAATGAGATGGGAAATACTTTATTCGTTCCCACGCACTAGTTGTAAGCAGGGGGTATGCAGTTGGCCTGAGACTTTGGGGATTTTAGAATATAGTGTAAAAACCAACGACATTCATAACTTGTGAAAAATATTGCAAATGCTCTTCAGGAGCACGCATGACTATTCAGCATGTTGCAAATGCTCTTCAGGAGCATGAATGATCAAATTCTACTGGTACATTTGGACATTGCATTATGACTAACATGATATCTTAGGGATATCAAAGTCATGATTGAGGTCATCCTCACATATGTCCGTTTGGACATCTTCACCATTTCATTTGTGTCGACAAGCATGTTGTCACATTCCCGAGCTTCAGGCTCAGTGGTGAAGTGAGGATTATGTTTACTCTTCTTGTCCTTGCTTCCGGAAGGACTTTGGTAGAGCTCAACTAGGTGTTTTGGGGCATGACCAATGCGGGACTAATATCCCGTGCCTCCACATCTACCTATGACCTTCTCGGATTCACTTTTACCCCTGGGCTTTTTCTTTGCCTCCGAACATGGCAGCTCCTTTTCCCTTCCATTATCCCTTTCCACGGCCTTTGCGGTTGCGAGAAGTCTCAGCAAAGGCACAACCTTGACATTAGTATGCCATGCAGAGCAATCGTTCTCATTCTATTGTTCTGCAATCAATAGTACTATTATTGTAGTACTATGTTGTTGGGATGGAGGGTAGGAAGAGCTTCTCGATCATATCATTGTTAGTGATCTTCTGGTCACATAACACAGGCTCGTTAGAATCCTTTGTGAAGCAAAGTTGTGCGCTACCTCGGACATACGGTCTTAGAAGCGTAAAGGCGATCCAATCTATTGTCTTGCGCCGGAGAGCACAACCAAGTTACTCGCTAGTTGAAGCAATCCTTTAGGGACTACCATACAACTAGTGGATCATCCTCTAAGATATACTCGGACTTCGTGTGCGGGTGTAAATGGTGTTGCGAGAGAGTGCAACACCTTTGCTTTATCGAGGATTTGCGAGCTTACCCTTGCTAGCTTCAGGCTAAGCAATAGTGATCGAGGCACATGCCGTCGAGCTTAATCTCGACGTTAATTGCCCAGGTGAGGTAGTTGCTGCCATTCACGGCAAGCCTAGCGAATTCCTTTTTTCAATGTCCGACACGCCTACATAATCAATACGTAGGCTAGTGAATGTCGGTTATGTGTAATCTTCTTGGATTACGACCGTGTGTAATCTTCAGATTACATTCACATACTGATCCCGCATCAGATTTCTCCAAATATCTCACACATATAATCTTCGAGGATAATATGCGGTTCATAAGAAATATAATCTTGCATAAAATAAATCTAAAGGATTTAAGTAAATGCAAGAAAGTAAATTGCAACAAATAAATAAAGTAATGCATATAGTACTATAAAGTTGCAATAAATAACCATGCCATGTGAGGGCTCCAAGCCTCGATGATTTCTGCGGGGCTTTAGGCGCATTGATTTCTACAAGGCTTCGGGGCGTGTAGTGGCATGACGTGGTGAGCTTCGGTCACCATGATTTTACTGAACTTCGTGTCGTATATCATGTCGTCGGTAATCTTCGAGGATTACTTTGCGACTAAGAAATATAGACATCAATATAAACGCAATAATTAAATCTGCGAGGATTTAAATGCGGTAAAGTAAATTGCGATAAGTAAAGAAATAATAATAATCACGAAATAATAGAGCGGATAAAATATAGTGGTCTTCAAGCCACTCATACTTCGCGGACTTCGGGCGTATTTAGTCATTCCAGTGGACTTTGAGCCACTGTTCTGCAACTTCGGGTTGCTGTCGTGCGGCCTATATGTGCGTGTGTGACTTCTGGTCGCAAATGCATTCGAGGCTGCACATATACGCGATGCAGCTCACGTATTAGTGAGTCCAAAGAACCGCGCTTTATCGGGGTCATGGATTTATATGCACGTTTATACGAACTTCTGGTCGTACTGCTCAGTGGACTTCAGGCCACTAGAGCATCAACATGCAAAGTGACTCCAGGTCACTGTTGGCCTGATTTAAGTGGAGCTCATACGATTTAGGGTGTGTTCAGTTCACGAAAAAGTGAACCCAAAAAGTGCTACAGATACCACACATCAAATCTTTTAACACATAAATGAAATATTAAATGTAGGTAAATAAAAAAAACCAATTGCACAGTTTGGGTGAAAAGTGCGAGACAAATCTTTTGAGCCTAGTTACTCTATAATTGGACAATAATTACCAAATACAAACGAAAAGTGCTACAGTACCTGAACCCAAAATATTTCACCAACTAAACACCCCCTTAAGTCGCACACCTACCAGCCATTCAATATATTACGACCTTGTTCCCAATAGGAACGAGGCAGGTCTGAAGGACATGCATGTTTAGTTGCTAGTACAGTAACCCAAAAAGTGCTACAGGTCCCATCACATCGAATCTCTTAACGTATTTTTGAAGCATTAAATGTAGGTAAATAAAAAAACTGATTGCACAGTTTGGCTGAAAAGTGTGAGATGAATCTTTTAAGCGTAGTTAGTCCATAGTTGGATAATATTTACCAAATAAAAACGAAAAATGCTACAGTAGCCCAACCCAAAATATTTCACCAACTAAACACCCCCTTACCCTCAAAAGATGAACTTAAGTGGTGTTTAGTTCCATAACCCAAAAAGTGCTACAGTTTCCTGTCACATCAAATCTTTTAACGTATGCATGGAGCATTAAATGTAGATAATTAAAAAAACTAATTGCATAGTTTGGTTGAAAAGTATGAGACGAATCTTTTGAGCCTAGTTAGTCTATGGTGAGAAAATAATTACCAAATACAAATAAAAAGTGCTACAAAGATCCCGAACCAAAATATTTCACCAACTAAACACCGCCTTATGACCAGCCCTGGAATAGCAGCAGCGCATGCACATTTGTCCAAGCTTCAGGGCTAGAATGAACAGCGTCCACTGGCCACATTGCTGCACATGGCCGGGCAGACAACCGGCAGTTGCCAAACGCACAGGATCAGAGGAGGAACTATTAAGGTGGCATTCCGGTGGATCTCACTTTAGAATCTGTACGTCGATCCATCGCGAAGAGGCGTGAGTTGCTTTCTTGGGCCAAGATTTTTGGTGAGGAAATGAACCCGCTAATCCAGTTCAAATGTACGTACCTTAAAAAAAAATCCAGTTGTGGCATACTGCCTGCCTGCGGTTCATTTGCCTGAAGACTGATGCCATTTCCATTAATTAAAAGGCAAATGGAAATGCCAGAGTACGATTTCAGAGTTTCTAGTCTAGTACAAAGGAAGCAACAAAAAGCCAGAGTTCACAGCAACTTTTTTTTTTTTTTGACCGAACCGGTCGGAGAGCCCCCGACCTCTCTTTTTTTTTTAATTAAATGAAAGAATAGGTATAGGAAAACTTTACAAGGCAACTAGGCCCAAAAACAAAAAGAAACAGGAACTATACATGACTATCTCTCCAGGATTGGAGTAAAGCAATTCTAGTTGGCTTAGCCTTGATGCAAACCAGGCTAAATTCATACTTGAAGATTCTCTTCCATTCATCCACCTCTCGTTGACCATTCTGAAAGATAATGGCATTCCTAGTTTTCCAAATGGACCAACAGGCACAGATGACAATTTCTCTGAAAATGACACTGTTGAAATCCTCCCTGGCTTTGAGAAACATCTGTATTGGGTTCAGGCTAAAGTCCCAGGAGATGTTTAGATAATCCCAACACTCCTTGCTGAATGGGCACCGGAAGAAAAGATGAAGATATGCCTCCTCCATACTCAAATTACATAGAACACTCCTTCACAGCAACCTAGGGTGTGTTCAGAGCTGGACAGCTAAAAGTGAAATGAAAGAAACAACAAAACCTTTTAGGCACTCTACCCAGCAGCTAATGGAACTTATTACGATTCATCCAATCAGCCTTTCCAAGCCGCAAAAGCGCATATAGCCCATGTAGGTGAAACCAAAAAACTGCTGAACAGTTGCATAAGATTTGAAGAAAGTGAAGCTTTCTGACCACATAAATCATTTAGCCATGTATCTCATAATACGGACAATTTATTTTCAAATACAAACGAAAAGTTCCAAATGACGATGCTATTGTAAAAATATTTCACCAACTAAACACCCATCTTTTGTTTTCTGTCTCAGAGCTGGACAGCTAAGAAATGAAAGAAACAACAAAACCTTTTAGGCACTCTACCCAGCAGCTAATGGAACTTATTACGATTCATCCACATCAGCCTACTCCAAGCCGCAAAAGCGCATATAGCCCACATAGGTGATAGAGCCATGGCTGCTGAACAGTTAGAAGATAGAAGAAAAAAGAAGCTTTCTGAAACATTGATCATCAAGCCATGTATCTCAGCATACTCAAGTTTTTTTCTATTCCTGGTGCCTTCGATTCCAAATGACGATGCTATTGTAAGTAGCTGATATCATCCATACACTCCCATCTTTTGTTTTCCTTTACTCACAAAATAAATATTCCAAGCTTCACAAAACAGAGAAATGAGCGAGCTACAGCGAAAGCAACCTATATACCCATATATAGATGGAGAGCACTAAACTGATTTATATATTGCTATAAAGCTACCAGCCTACCACCGCACTGAGCCACGTCACTCCAAAGGTATAGGTCATTGATATCTCTTATTATCTTATTAATTAATCCTACTACCATCCATCTTCCATTAAAAAATATTGATCTGGTAACTTGTTAGGTGGTTCAGTACAGTCTGTTGATTATCATATTAAAATGTACAGTTGACAAAAAATAATGGGAATTCAATTGAATATAGTTGACTCTAAGTGTGTCTTTTATGCAGTTGGTGAATCATTGTTCTCTAATTAAGGTGGGTGGTAGTCCGGGCCCCACTTTTCAAGCTCTCTTATATATGTATACCATTTCACGGCTTTTTTATGGCCTGTGGAAAGACAACTTGTTTAGTGAGAGAGGTATTATAAAGATGAGAGCAGCTACAAATGGGCACCGTTTTTTGCAACTCAGACAAGCTACAAATGTATGATTGGTTGCATTCTACCTCATTTCTCCATTTTGCAAACCAATGCATATTTTTATAGTAATTAATTAAAGTGATGGAAAGATGGGAATTTATATGGACAATAACATCTAGGAGACACCAGGGCTGCAAAATAAATTGCAATAGCTTCAGCCAGACGGTGCACCGTAGGTCCGTAGATGCAGCCGTGGGAAGCTTCATTTCTTCCACCTTTCAGAGTATACGTGTCAGAATAATTTTTGAGCGCTTAGGGTGTCCCTTTGTTTCAGTTTGTTTATTACTGCAGATTGTGCGTGTTTCTTGCTCAGGGTGTGCCCGTTCACCATGTCATGGGTTTTTAGACACAGTGCAAAGTAGGGCGTGCCTTGACATGCAGGATGGCGCACATGCAGAGTGGACAGGGGCGTTGCACACTAAGAAAAATAGAACCATTTGGCTTCTGCCAATCATTTCAAACGGGTATTATTCTTGACAATTGCCACAATAAGTAGCTCTTGGCCGTCAGCGTAAGCAGTGTCACTTGTCATCTACCACAAAAGGAATCTGCTGTATTTCCCTGGTGCACATAGCACAGTTTAAACTCTGTAGATTACAACAGAAAACACATAACTAGGAGCAACTAGGAGGTGGAGCTGGTTTCTGTTAAGTGTATGAAAGCTCGACCTAGGCCTCGTTTAGATGTTAGAAATACTTGCAAAAAACTGCTTTAGAACTCGCAGTAGATATCTTTGTAGAAGCGTTTAGTTTGTTTGTGGTAAATATTATCCTAACATGGAATTTAGGCCCAAAGAATCGTCTCACAATGTATATATAAACTGTGTAATTAGTTACTTTTTTTACATATATTTTATACTCCGAACATATGTCTTTTGATGTATTTAATGTGATATGATGGAGAGAGAGTGAAAATTGGGTTAGAAATTTTAGCAATCTAAACAAGGCCTTAGCTCATGTATAAATCGTCTTGCCGAAACATTTGTCCTCTGTTTCTATCCTTGTTCTCAGGGTGTCTACCTAACTACCTGTGCTTGTGTTCTGACAAATGGCCCACGGCCCAATCCCAGACCGCAGCAAGCAGCTGCTTGGCTGTGCAGTGTGCACACTTTGTACTGCATGCATGCACATTTACTGTAGAAGCTTTGAACGGGCGGCTTCTGGCCACCTCTGCACGGACGGACAAGGGACTGCTTTCTTGGTATTCGAGCGCCTGCTCGCTGCGCAGTGGCTCCAAGGCCTCGTTTAGATGGCTAAAGTTTCTAACATTTTTTTTTCCCTTTTCTTCATCACATCAAATTAAATACACCAAAAAAATATATGTTCGGAGTATAAATGTAGGTAAAAAAAATACTAATTACATAGTTTAGATGAACATTGCGAGACGATTCTTTTGAGTCTAGTTACGCCATGGTAGGATAATATTTATCACAAACAAACGAAACGCGTCTTCAGTGTGTCTTTATAGGAGTTCCAGCAGTGCTTTTTGCAAAATTTTCAACCAGGCCTCGTTTAGATGGCTAAAGTTTCTAACATTTTTTTTTCTCTCTCCATCACATCACATTAAATACACCAAAAAGACATATGTTAGGAGTATGAAATGTAGGTAAAAAAAGTAACTAATTACACAGTTTAGATGTACATTACGAGATGATTCTTTTTTGATCCTAGTTACGTCATGGTAGGATAATATTTATCACAAATAAACGAAACGTCTTCTGAGTGTCTTCTGGGAGTTCCAGCAGTGCTTTTTGCAAAATTTTCAACCAACCACGGCCAGACCACGGACCAGCAAGCAAAGCAACGGGGACCGCGGCATGCAACGCATAGGATGCCGCAACGACACATGGGGCCCGCGTGGCAGGGACCACACGGCAGCAGCACCCAGTAGTCCCGCAGCATGGTGTGTTTAGTTGGTGAAATATTTTGGGGCCACACGGCAATCGTAGACTAACCAGGCAAAAGATTCATCTCCTTTTCAGCAAACTGTGCCCTAGATTTAATGCAAATCCCAAAAGATTCGATATGATTTTTAAAGACTTTTCGAGCACTTTTCAGGAACTGAACATGGCCTTATCCCTTGATTGGGCTCACCGAGTCACCGGTCGGTGGCCAGCCGATAAGCAACGAGGGCCGAGCTGCCAGTTGTTGCGCACAGCAACAGCTTTTCCCGCCTCGATGCTATGCTCGCTTCGTGCAACGTATCATCGCCCCTGCACAGAGCAACTATTCGTGCATTTATTCATGCATGGAATAGAGCAAGCAAGCAACAAGGAAGCTCCTGTTAAAGAAGTCCTGGCAATCTCCAAGAATACCCCTGATAAGCAACAAGATGAAGCTAAACTTATCAGAAGGAGTGAGAGGTTGATGAAGGATGCTGCTCTCACAACCATGGAAAAAAAAATGATGCTATTTCCAAGAAGAGAAATCTTGAAGGTAACAATTCATCCCAGAATATGTTCTCTGTGTTACATATTGATGAAATAGATGATTTAGCTATGAATATGGGTATTGATGTAGGAGATGATAAGATGCAAACTTTTAATTTGTTAAAAGAACTAGAGTGTGTCAGGCATGATATCTTTGCTAAACAGCTTGTTAAGAATAATGTAAATCATATAGAATCTGTTATTGTAGAAGAGAATCAATCTCCTATTGCTGAAATAGGTAGAGAGGAACTTTCTGATGCTGATGAATTTGTCTTAGTGTTGTCAAAAAAGAAGAAAAGGGAGAGAAAAAAACAGTGAAGTTCTCTCCTGGGGGCACAAATAAAAATCTGGGTCAGGAAAGTCCTGTCCAGATAAAAAGAAAGGGTAGGAAGCATATCCCTAATAACAGTAAGAGCTATAGAAGCAAAGTTTCTTAATGAATGGTCTTATATGGAACTGTAGAGGCCTCAGAAAAGATGGGGTATCTACATATCTAAAAGATCTCATTTTCCAGTATGATTTACATTTCTTGGGAATCCAGGAAACTATGGTAGAGGATTATGATGATAGAATTTTAAGGAATTTTGATCCTAATCAGGACTATTTGTGGATGTGGAACCCTTCCAAGGAAAGGTCTGGGGGAATTCTAGTTGGAGTTAAAAGAGAGTTTTATGATGTAGGTTCCTTTAAACAGGGAGAATATATGCTCCAGTTAAATCTTTGGGACAAAGTTGTTAAAGGTCAAGTGGAATCTGGCCGATTGTTTATGGCCCCGCTCATGATGAGTTAAAAGATGATTTCATTATCTTGAGCTAGCTTTGTTTTGTTCCACAAACCAAGAACCAATGATTATAGGAGGGGATTTTTAATATTATTAGATATGCTAATGAGAAGAACAAGAGTGGTGGTGTGCATCAACATACCGAGTTGTTTAACTCTTTAATAAATACATATGAACTAAGGGAGCTCATCATGTCCGGTGGAAAGTTCACCTGGACAAATAATCAATAAAATCCCACTCTAGTAAAACTAGACAGGTGTTAATGACTCATGATTGGGAAGACTTGTTTCCATTAGCCATGATCAAGAAACTTCCAAAGGAAATATCGATCACAATCCACTACTTGTACTAAATGATATAGGACAAAAGAGGAGAACCAAATCTATACAGTTCAAATTTGAACTTAGTTGGTTAAAGAACCCCGATTTCTATGCACAAGTTGAGAGGATATGGGGTAGCATCCTGCAATACAAAATCAGTTTTGGATAAAATTCAATAGAAATTGAAGTTATGCAAACAAAGATCTTAAAGGTTGGGGGTAAATGAGCACTCTAACATGAGAAGAAGAAGAAAAGAGTTGTTGGAAGAAATTGTGATGCTTGAAGAAAGAGAGGAGAATGATAATCTTACACCCGATCGATTGGATCGGAAAACAGAGGTCATGAAAGAAAATTTAAAGATTCCGAGGATGAAGAGCTTTATTGGTACAATAGATCACATGAAAACTGGTTGAAAAATGGTGATATGAACACCAAGTATTTTCATAGAGTGGCAAATGGGTGAAAAAGCAAAAATACTATCCTAAGCTTTGAAAAGGATGGAAATGTAATAGAAGGTGATGATAACCTATTAGCCCATGCCACAGAATATTACACTGAACTATTTGGTCCTGCTCCTGAGTTTGATGTAAACATTAATGAGGAAATCTGGCTAGATGCTAAGTCTTTGGATGAAGAAGAAAATGTGGAATTGTGTAGACCATTCTCTCAAGCGTAGATTTGGAATGCACTGTCACAAATGGAAAAAAAAAAAGCCCCGTGCCCCGACAAAGATACCAATTGAATTCTTTTAATCTTGTCGGCATATTATTAAACATGATATAGTCCTACTATTCTCAGATTTCCATGAATCCAAGGTGGATATAAGTAGAATCAATTATGGCATAATAACCTTGCTACCTAAAGTAGCCGATGCCGCAAGGATCCAAAGAAGATGCCAATTTGCCTTTTAAACCGCTTATATAAGCCGATTACTAAAGTTTTGACTTTAAGAATGAAAAAAAGGTTGCCGAGAAACTCATACACCCAAAGACAATCAGCCTTCATGAAAGGCGTGAATATCATGAATGGGGTAATGTCCCTCCATGAGATTCTCGCATGAAACAAAAAGAAGAAAAGAGTGTGGAATTATTCTAAAACTCGATTTTAAGAAGGCCTATGACAAGGTCAACTGGTCTTTACTATTCAAATGCTTAAAGGCTAGAGGTTTTTGTGATTTGTGGTGTAATTGGATAACACAAGTGGTAGCAGAGGTACCGTAAGTGTCAAAGTTAACAATACCATTGGGCCATATATTAAAAGCTTTAAGGGTGTGAGACAGGAGAGACCCTTTATCCCCAATTTTGTTTAACTTTGTGGCGATTGTCTAACAAGAATGATTCTGCAAGCCCAGAAAAAAATGGCATTATAACTGGTTTGATAGATCACATCATTCCCAATGGGGTGGCCATTCTCGCAATATGCGATGACACTATTATTTGTCTCAAGCATGACATTGAAAAAACTAGAAATATGAAATTACTTTTTATCTATATGAGATGATGGTTGGACTAAAAATCAACTTCAACAAGAGTGAAGTGATTATAGTCAATGATTTTGATAATGTGGGTCCTATATATGCTGAAATCTTTAATTGCCGATTGGGTACTTTCCAATTAAGTATTTGGGTGTCTCTGTTAGCCCCAAAGGTTGCATGTTATTGATTGGGCACCTTTGTTTGGATAAAAGTGCCAAGAGGCTAGAGGTATGGAGAGGATCTACACTAACTATTGCTAGAAGGGCAACTTTGATTACCTCCTGGTCTAAGCAATGCTCCCATTTATTATATGTCAATATACCTTCTACCTCAAACTGTGGTGAATGGAGTTGACAAGAATATGAGAACTTTTTTCCGCAAGGTGGGCATACAAAAAGAAAGTATCATTTGGTGAAATGGGTAAAAATTTGCAAAAGCAAGAAAAAGGTGGCTTAGGAATCAAGGATGTCGAAAATGAACCTGAGCTTATTGTGTAAATGGTGGTGGAAGTTGAAGAATGAGATTGGACTCGGGCAGACATTGTCAAGTTCAAATATTTGAAAAAAGACTCCATCACTACAAGAAAAACATAAACAAGGAGATTCCCCATATGGTCCGACCCGTTAAAGGTGAAAGACATTTATCTGCAGGGGAAGGAAAATGGTGGTTAAGAATGGTAATAGTACTCTACTTTGGCATGATGCCCGGTTGGATGACAAGCCTTTGTGCAAGTACTCATCCCTGTTTTATTCAAACTTTGCAATCAAAAAATATAACTCGTGGAACCAAATGTTGGGTGGATCTAGCCAAATTTCTTTTAGTAGATGGTTATGTGGTGATCTGTTGAATGATTGGATTTCTCTCAAGGAGAGAATCAGAATCAAAATTTAGCAACAGGACATGATGTTTGTCGTTGGAGATTGGAAAAAAATGGCAAGTTTAGTGTCAAGTCAACATATAATGCTTTGACTTCATCCGATAGTGGCATTTATCATAAGAAAATCTGAAAAGCTAGAATACCAAAATAAAATGAAGTTCTTTTGTGGTTAGTAACAAACAAAGCCATTCTTACAAAAGATAACATGCTTAAAAGGAATTGGAAGGGAGATCCTACATGTTATTTTTTGTACACAACATGAAAGTGTTGATCATCTGTTATTCACTTGCTCTATTGCCAAATGTATTTGGGCCATCATTGCCGCATGTATCGGAGCAAATGAAATTCCCACATCCCTTGAGCAAGGATGGGCTTGGTGTGACAAATGGCTCCCGAATAGTAAGCAATTTCATACAATAGGACTATCTCACGCCGTGTGTTGGGCCATATGGAAGAAAAGAAACTCGCTTTGCTTTGATGGAAAAGTGCTCAAAAATCCTTTGAGATAATGAGCCATGCGTGTGCATTGATGAAATTCTCGGGCAGGTTTGTTGAAGGATGAAGACAAGGAGACGTGGATCCAAGCGGTGGAAGCAACCTTGCGGTTTGCGCTTAACCCACTTGCATCAAGACCAGGATGGACGCCGCTAGGTCACCGCCGAGAGACACCGAAGATGTTGCGGTGTGCCGAAAGCAGGATTAGCAAGCGGGTCTCCGCACCGAAGCATGCCTTAGTGTGTTAGCCGGCATTTTCATGTTTCCAAAGACTCTAGCTGCTCGGGGTTGATGTTTCCCCCTTTTTGTTGCTTTTATCTGAACTGTCTTGTTGCTACCTTAAATGTCTCCTACAACCGCCGTATTTCCGTTACTCGTTAATGGAAATGGGGAAGCCCCTTGATCGAAAAAAATAGAGCAAGCAAGCAAGCGCTGTGATGGAGGAGCCGAGAGCGGTTCTTGGCCGCGCTGGAGTGGCGGCCGGGCTCGGGGCACCGCGCCTCGCCGCTGCAAAGAACGGCCCGGGCTCGCCGGATATGAGCCATGGCGCTGCCGCAAAGAACGGGCCACGGCGTTGATTTATTTCTTTTGCTCGCTGAGGAGCCGGCCGGGGCCGCCGCCGTCCTGCGCGGTGGGAGGCCGCGCCCGGAAGCCATGTCGCGCCGCCAGCGCCGTGGCTGCGCCGCCCGCCGTGTGCTCGGCCGGGTCACGCCGGGCGGCACCCACACGGGCCACGCCGAGGGCCAACGGCGGCGGTCCGCGCGCCGTGGGTTGCTTGCCGATCGGGCGTAGCCCGCGCCGACCCGCAGGGCCGGGCGGCCGGGTGGGCGGTCGACGTCCGGCGGCCGCGCCTATGGTGTGCCATGGCCTTCAGGGCCGTGCTGTGGTGGGGGCCCACGCGTGCAGCCAGCCGCAGTGGCAACTAGGTCCGGCCTGGGCTCGCCGGATATGAGCCATGGCGGTCCGATCTGCTCGTCTGTCGGAGTATGCCCGATCTATTCGTCTTCGGGACGAAGGTGAGTATTTCGTGGCGTGTCCAGAGGGACAGCGGTGGCACTTCAGGGCCTGTTTTGGCGAGAGCCGTTCTTGCATCGCCGGGGGCGGAGGCGAGCCGCCCTTGCACCGCCTACCGTTGAAGAGCAACGACGGCAGAGCCGCCATGGTGTTGCCTTCGGACAAGCAGAATACAAGAACAAGGATTGTATGCAAAGCTGATTTCTCACCTTCTTACCCTTTAGCTCGGTTAGAACTCGTGCTGATAACGTGTTAAGAAATCGAATTCTTTGCACACTAGGACATGGAACACAAGCACAGAGATGAACACATAATGGAGAGGAGTGAGAGCTCTGTATATTGCATTCTTTCTCTTGATCTTCATACAATGAAGGCTGCCTCCTATGATACATCTATTCTATCAATGTGAACTCTCAGACTTTTTCTCTCCTCTCATTAATTTGGCCACACACAAAGTCTTCCTTTCAGATCCTGTTTGAAGACTTTGACTTACAACAACCAAAATGTTGTGCAAGTGCGATGCCTGAGAAATCGCTTCGTACCATACCAACACTTGTGCAAGAGGTCGGCGTTGGGCGTTGCCGGCCGGCCCATCGTGCGGACGCGCCTTGATGGACACACATCGTGCGGGCTGGGCTCGGTTGGAGCAGATCGCGGGGCGCCGCATCAGCCCATGGATCTGTTCCAGGCCCATCCACCATCGCAGACGCATTACGTACTGGCAATAAGAAAATACCATTTTCTAATGCGTATAAGCAAATTATTGATAAACAGAACCTGTAACTGCAATACCAAACTGAATCTGTTATAATTTACTTTTATTTATTTATATAAAAGAATCTGTTAGGTAATGCAAATTAAATAAATTGTCTAGTTGGGAAATTAATTAGTTCGAGATCAAAAGTTTTAGTGACACAACTGGCAATGTATTGTACATGGCTGTACTAAAATACAGTGACATATCTAGATATTTTCCTTCTACTAGAGGGCTCCTTTGGATCATTCAATTCTATTGGGGATTGAAGGAGATTGAGGGGTTCAATTCCCCTGAATACCCAACAATTCTGAAGGGGATAGTTGAACGAGTGAAAAGCCAGATCGAGCACTGCCATTGATGCTAAAACAACTGAATTTGTTAAGCATTTATCGTTCTTCATTCAGAAGAATGTTTTAAACATTTCTGGGTCATGAAAATTGACTGATTGAGAAATGAATTAATTACATATCAAAAGTTACAGTGACAACTGATAATGTACGTACGTGGCAGCTGTACTAAAAATACAATGACATCTCGATGAACATGGTAACTTTGTATAGTACTGAGCTCATCATGCGAATTCATGGCGATCATGCTGCTGATTCCTTTCTTCAGCCTGACGTCGGAAAGGGAAATTCGTTAGCACTGGATAGTGTTCAATTTGCAACTGCATGACAATCGCGCAGTGTTAAATTTACGAACCTGGGATGGTGACCCATTTGAGCTGGAGGTGGACGACGCCGGTCTGGACGTTCCTGAGCTTGAGGAGGATGTCCTGCACGACCTGGCCGTTGTCCCAGATGATGTGGCTCTCGTCGGCGAGGCAGCTGTCCTTGCCGCCGGGGCGCACGGTGCAGACCACGGTGCCGCTCCGGATGTCCTCCAGGTCCATCTGTATGATCTGCACAAGCGCCTCGATGTCGAACTCCGCGTCACCCATCATGTCGTCCTTGCTGAACGTGTCCTTGTCGAAAACCTCCTGAAGAAGAAGAGTCACAATTATATATGCAAATGATGCTGGATCCATGGATAGATGCTCGATCGCTCACGAGCTTGATGGGTGCTGACGCGTCCATGACTGCCAAGGTCAGATCCTCGTTCCACACAGGGTTCACCGTCTTCTTCATCACGCTCGTCTTCAGTTTCTGCATCGCCGGAACGACGACGATTTTCACAAAAAGCACAGATCGATCGACAAGAATTCAGAGCAACAATATAATGCAGTGTTGTGTGTCGCAGAGGGGGACACGAACCTGGCCATCCAGGCTGAGCACGACGTAGGGGTCACTGCCCTTGGCGTCGCAGCTGACAAGGTTGATCCTCGCAGGACGCGCACGGATAGGAAGCCTCCCGGCAGCGTAGACATCTCCTTCTTCAATTCACCACCGGCGACGTCAATGACGACGACCAAGCTAGCTGCTGTCGATCTGCTGTGTTCTTGTCAGCGCAGGACGACGCGGTTTAATTTCTTCGACGGTCGCCGATTCGCCGGCAAGCGCAACAAGAGCACGTCGTCGATCGTACGAACTTGTGATTCAGCTGCTGCCATACCATGCCATCCGGTGTTTGCTGACGGTCTTGAGAGCTGGCGGAATCGTAGCCTCAAGCTATACATGGAAATGGTTTGACCGTGTCTTGTGCCCTTCTGGGACAGGCCGGGGACATGGTCTTTGTTTGCTTTTTTTTTTTTTAAAAAAATATATATTTGAGAAGAGTGAAAGAAGCTGCATGCAAATGCAACCAGGCGTGCCGTGTGCAGGGCACTGCAAAGGCAATGCGAACAAAAAGCTCGTTTAGCTCAGTGGCGGAGCTACAGGGTGGTCCTGGTGGGCCGTGGACCACCCTGCGCTCGGCCCAAGCGAGGCCCATAGGTAGAGTCGGCACTCGTTTAATCGCTCGCGATCGCGTCCTTCCGACTGTTCGACTGCTCATCTTCCAAGTTCCAATCGTATCGTATTCTCTGTTCGACTATTCTGGCTGGGTCTGGTCGAGGTCGACCGTCGACGGCGGCCGGCTGTTCGTCGTTCGAGACTTCGAGTTCGACTCGGCTACTCCATCAGCAATTCGGCAGCCGCACTAGTCACTAGCAGTAGCAGGTATTCTAATTTCTGAATCTGAATCCAAGCCGCCAAAGATTGGTGTCCTCTCGCTAGTTGCTACTCATATATTCACAAGTTTCTTCTTTTCCAGTGGGATTCTAATATAATATTCGTTCAGTGATCGATCTGCCGTAGTGCCATTGCCTTGGACACACATTCAGATAGGCAAAGTGCACAGACTGAATTTTTGCACTAGTGCACATTTAGGCATGCAATGCTAAACTGATTTTTTTTTTTTTTTTTTGCAAGTGCAGCTCTAAATTTTTTTCCGACGATGGACCACCCGAGCTTGAAATCCTAGCTCCGCCACTGGTTTAGCTGGTTCGGTAGCTCGGTTCAAAACTACTTTGATTAAACTAATTCTAAACAATAAGATAAGTTGATTTTGAGTGACTTTCAACTTTGGCAAGGTTCTGTTTTGTCACTTTGTGGGTCGGACCGTACGATCCATCGTGTTGAGATTGTCGTAGGGCAAGGCTCTGTTCTGTGGACCGTACTGAAAACACCGGGTAATGCACAACTATAGCTCACCCTCAAGTGGCACAGCCAACTTACAATGCACGTACATAATGTTTTCAGTTGTGCATTAATAAACTATAGCTCTATTTATAATTTTATATATAGAAATCTTCAGACTCTAGTGACAAAGCTCTATGGGCAAACAAAATAATGCCTTGTAATTGGATTAATATTGCTATCAAAATCTCAACAAATATTGGAGACACATTGATGCAAACCTTACCATTTAGTAGAGTGGTCAAAACAATGTTTTTTTTTTAGAAAAATGGTAAACACAATGGGGTCCCAACTTCTAGGCCTTTTAGCCGAAGGATAATGGGAGACAACAAAACCGAAAACTGTGGGGCCTGAGTCTGGGCCTAAATTAACCTCAAGAGCGACGGCCCGTATTCGCTTCTCTCTCATATCTCAGGCTTCGCAACCTAGTACGGTGTTGCCCCACAAATCGCCTCCTGTTGTGAAGGGTGTGGGCTTTCATATATACGACAATCCATCTCGTGCATGACTGGCCTTTTATTTATTTATTTATTTATTTATTTATTACTTCGTCTATTTTTTACCATGTTGTTTTGTTTTACTGAATCCAAATTCTTCTAATTTTAAATGAG
The DNA here is from genome assembly GCA_015847255.1 of Hyparrhenia diplandra. Lineage (NCBI taxonomy): Eukaryota > Viridiplantae > Streptophyta > Magnoliopsida > Poales > Poaceae > Hyparrhenia > Hyparrhenia diplandra. The sequence continues at coordinate 16,242 of JADLZK010009003.1, read as the reverse complement.
TCTATAGGGAAAAAAAAAAATACAACATCTACAATGTTAAATTAGTTTTATCGGATACACCATGAAATATTACTGACCATGGATTTATTTGCTACTACAATGTATTTTTATATTAATTTGATTAAACTTTAATTTTAAAAAACTTGACTTATGTTTTAAAAACTACTTACATTTCTCAATGGAGCATAGTTTTCTGTATTTTCCAATTAGGGTCTCAAAGCAAGCCCTTCTTTCAAAACGGTCTCAAAGTAAGCCCAACAATGAAACTGCTTGGCTACAGAAGGTTCTCAACTTGCTCCCTATTAAAACTCCCCAATAAACTAGCAATAAGGATGGCTATAAAAGCTTCTCGACCACATTTTCCATTATTAAGGAGATACTTTTGCAGATCACTGGCAAATCTTTTGAATACATAAGAGCTACAATATCATAGTTTATTTGTTTCTCCTTTTCTTCTTGTTGTTAGCTCGTTCCTAGATCAGAGCCACAACTAACACTAACTAGAGAGCTACAACTAGTTACTAGTAACAAGAACAACTAAATACTACAGAGCTACAACTACAAGCTACACAAGCAAATAACACATAAACAATGAATAGGAATGTATATGCAAGTGTTTGCTCATACCGACACCAGGCAAGAGAGATAGAACGATTCTTCTCTCCAGGGTTTGGTTTCTTGCTGACAACTTTAGTCTCAAGGTGAAAGATTCAGGCACTCATTAGCATGACAAGCTAGAACCATAACTTGGGTGTCACAAGAATCAATCCCAAGAGCACTCCAACTAGCCACAAGCAATCCAATAGCATCCCCTTTGTATTCCATGAGGTAACTTTGATTCAGACAGAAACAATGGCCAATTCCTCTCAACAATCACCGAAGCTCCAAGCCAGCTGACGGCAACCACAAGAGTAACAAGAATACCCAACCTTCAACAATCAACTAGTGCCACAAGATGCAACTTTCAAATGTAGTGCACTAGAGGCTACCCAATCTCTCACAAATGTGTTTGCAATCAAAGAGAGGGAGGGAGTTGGGAGGCTTGCTTAGCTATAGATAGATGTTTGGAGCACAACAAATGACCAAGAGACATTCCAAAGCCAAGCCAAGCCAAGCACTATATATAGAGGAGGGGGAGTACGGAGCCATTACCCCTCACTGTAGTTCTACATGCCATGTTAGTCCAACCACTAGGGGCAATGGTCTGACGGCCTAGGGACCCAACGGTCAATTTTGAAGCCCAATGGCTTCTAACACATTTTGCAACAAGGCGGTCTAACTGAGCCCTAGTGCGATCCAATTAGCCTAGTGCGATATGGAGTGAGCACCAATGTCCTAGGTTTGGTGGATAGACCCTACAACTTGGGCTAGCCAACAGGTCAAGGCCATCACTTTAGTATAACCCACAACACCGGACACCACACTAGGTAGGTCTAGTGTCCTGGTGGTTCAATTTGCTAGCTTGGCATCCTACCGCCATGCGCAACAACCACCAAGGTCTTCTCGACACCCCTTCAAATGTGCCAACTCATCAAGTGAGCTAGCATTTTCAAATCATTATAAAAGCTTTCTCTTGCACCTCACTACGTCAGATTAATGCGAATGCACATGAGAATCTCACCTAGTGGCACAAGCTAACTATTTTAGCTTATAAATTTCCCTCTTAATAGTATCATTATCTATCCTAAACCTGACCTTACCCTTTATTGTGTCTCGACTAGCAAAACAAAAATCCTAGCATATACCTTTGCCTTCAATCCATCATAAGGTTTTGTTCTCTTTCTTTCTCAATTATCGAGCACTTGACCATTTTATGTGAACCCCTTCATCATTTCCATGGATGACATCTTGCTCAACCTTTGGTGTAGACATCATCTAACTTAATCGATACTTAAGACATGGTTAGTCCACTTGTTGTCACTCAATTACCAAAACCAAACTAGGGTTTTCTTTGGGGTCGTGGTCTATGACCTTGGGGCTACTAACGACGATCCTCGAGCATGCTAGGTGGAGGCGGCTTGGATAGGATGTCTGGGACCATTTTCGAGCTTGTTGGGTGGGTATGGCTTGGCTAGCTAGGATGCTAATGAAGCGAATCATGCTGACATCTCTAGCAGGTGACATAGGAAGGAGAAGCGGTACTTGGTGCAAGCTCAAGTCTATTGGGGTGCAACTCCCCCTTTATTTAAGGGGAGATAGGGGGGCTTTTGTTGGACACCAAAAAAAGGGCTACTGGAGTGTGGCTATAGTAATGAAATAAGGTCAACTCCTCCAATATGACAAGTTTATGGTGACGATGAGTGTTATTGGGGACTGTTGGTGATGCTCCAAGTCAAGTTTTAAGGGACAAGTTTTACAATAGTTGCATTCAAGTTGTAAGGGACAAATTTTACCTTTTTTAGTATAATAATTTATTCTTCTCTTGTTGGGTCGCTTCAAGAGAGAAGTTAAAAAAGGTGGCCCCCTCCCCTACCCTCAACCTCTACAGACATCCCCTAAGACCATCTCCAACATGTTACTTATATGATCCCCAATACCAAAAATATACAATATACGGTTTGTAAGTGCTTGAATATATTACTCATTTATTCATCCTATTCCTAATACCTAAGGGTGTGTTTGTTTGGGAATCATGTGGAATGAGATGACTCTATCCTAGTTTTTGTGTTGGGTTGAGACAATCTCATGTTTAGTTATAGGGATGGGGTGATTTTTTATTTGGTTTAAAGATAAATGGATGTGGGTTAAGAACCTTGACTATCACATCTGGCCCAATTTGGATTTGGCCTATAGAGGCCTATGTCCATGTTAATGAGATATTATAAAGGGTTTAGTCCCACCTTGGATGTTAAACGTGTGTTAGATCAAAATATAAGGCTTCTAGAGTCCGTCCCACTATCCCTACGTTTATCTTTTTACACGAGCGATGACGAAAGCATAAGTTGGCTTGTGGTAGGTCCGATTCGCTCAATGTGCATAGTGGATCTGAGCCAATTGGACTTTTGGGGAATTACACTAACCTGCAAGGCCCACATGTACCTCGCAAGTGAGCTCGTTTGGCTCGTTAACCGATACAACCAATGCATAATTTATATTCTATAAGTGTGGTGCATAGCATATATCATATCTTAGACTAATCTTTCCATATAACACATAATTAATAAGCTTAGCTGTTACTAGTTTAGGTTGCTGAACTATAAATTACTACACGAGCTAGCTCGTTAACTTAATGAGCTAAAACGCTAGATCGACCCGCTAATAAAAAAAATAAATGAGCCAAGTCCAACCATTTATAATAACCTTAGAGGTCCCCAAAGGAGCCTCCATATTAATCTTTACAAGACTGGATAGTAAAGCAATAGGTAGATCCTAGAAAATCTTACAATTAATAATAATAAGTATATGAATCTATTTTATTTCCAAGTAATTACTAACTTGTGCTAATAAATTAACCAATGAATATATGTTTAAATTACCTACCTATGCCATTAAGAATTATGATATGAAGTATACCCAAATTGCATCTAATTATTCATGTCCGCCTATTATAATAGATAATTTACATAACCAAAATTTCATTCATTATTATAAAAATCAAATATCCCCTCAAATCTACATCTAAATTTTCAACATCTTTATTAACAAATAATTATTTAAATAACCATAGAGAATATATATGTTTTTACGTTTCCCACTTCTATCAATATTAACATATTAAGATTCGATTATGCTTCATCACATATAAATATTTGCTTAACAACTCATACACTAATGAAACTAATGAATTGTTTAAAACCATATTACTAACAATGTCTTATATTTATATATTTTAATTGAAAATTTTGGCAAGTATATATACTATATTAATAGTATATAACTATAGCTGAATTGCTTCATAGGAAAGTTCAAACATCTAAAGAAGTGTGTGTGTGTGTGTGTGTGTGTGTGTGTGAAGAATACTTTTGAGTAAAAAGTCAATCGTTGTAAGATCAAGTATTGAAATTATAAGGAGGTTAGTACTACTAACTCCATCTAAGATGTCACTTCAAACTTTATCACTTATGTTATGTGACATGGTGCCTGTTTCAAATGATTGCTTATGGTACCGTGGTATTAAGAATGACTCTACAATTCGGTCATAAAGAATGTACTCTACAGCCTAATCCTTATTTTAAAATGTGCAAACAAAAAGAGTCAATGTAAGGTATAATATATAAGCACAAGACTTTTAACTTAACAAGTGGATGAAAAGAAGTTGTAGCAGTCAATAAGTATTTCATAATATATTTATTTATCAATTGCTACAAATCAACATCGTGTACAGTGTCTTTGAATATTAATCTAGTTGCCCCACAATTTTAATTTTACTTTTAAACCAACATGGCCTATTTTATATGGATGCAAGAACTATGATTTAAATCTTATACTAGTTGTGTAAGATGGAAGAAGGTTCTAACTGATAACTGGAAAAATCTTTCTTTTCTTTTTAATAATAGTAAAAACAGCATGTGCTCAGTTCTAAGTATTTTCAAGCTAAATTTGACTTTGTGGTTGTTACTGGCTGGATCTGAAACCCTAATTACACGGAGAGCACATCATGTCATAATGCCACAAATTTCCCACAGACTACATATATGCATGCGCGGCAGCAACCAAAAAGACAGGAACCTATCGATGACTTTGTTAGTGTTACATCCATATACACAGTAACATGGATCGTATTTGTTTGCTCTTGGAAAGCAAGCTCCCAGTTATGAACATGCTGACACTTTCCAGTTATATGCATGACACCATATCACGAAATCCCCATGACAATATACTTTTTTTTTTCAATATAAATCATGTGCAGGTCCAAAACTTCATCATATATATCTCTATTTAAAAACTGAGGCACAATGCATGCAAGAACGGCTTTTTATTCATCCTCCCATTAATTAATTTACTTACTAGAAGTACTGATGATTAATACTATTTACACAAAGTCACAAACCATGTTTAAAGTAAACTGCACCCTCTCACCAAAAGCACTAGATTCATGGGTAACTGACCAGTAATAAAGCATATGCTGATATATGCATGCATGCATCTCAGTTGGTACGTACATGCTAGCAGGAGACAAGATTACACAGCGGGTTACCCTTTTCTTGCAAACATAACAATAATTTAGCTTAATTGCTGCTGCCATGAACTTACGCTAGGGTTTCAATCATCGGTTGAACAATCACTTGCAGAAGCACGCCATTGCTCGCAATCGATGCGACAGGCATGGCAACCATATGGTACTCGTACGCCATGATTCATGGCAGAGAGAGGTCGATGTGCTATCGCCCTCACCTTATGCATTGAGGTGGCTCAGCATCCATGGTGGCAGACCTGCGACGCGGAGCTGCGCTTGCTGCTGCGCCTGCCCTGGCGGTGGCTGCTGCTGCTGCGCAGCCGCAGCTGCCTCTTCACCTCTTTCTCCGATCGTCAATGGCGGGAAGCTGATCGATGCATTCATACAACACCAGCAGGTATCATATGGCGTTGACCAATTGAGGTAATGAGGTAAGGACTAGTAGAAGTGTACCATATGTTTTGTGGAGGCGGCAGTCCCTGCTGATCCTGTCTCATCATGAAGGTAGATGATGATGAGCTTGTCTGTGCCTGGGTCTGTGTGTGCTGGTCCCACTGCACTTGCTGCTGGTGCTGCTGCTGCTGCTGCTGCTGTTGCCGGCTCGCAGCCGCCTTCTGCCTCTCTGCAAGCTACACAAAAGATGATACACATATCAAACCCTTCTGTTGACAATGCAAATGGTGCAGTATCTGGCAGCTTACTTCCTTCTGTAGCGCCTTGTTCTCCTCCTGCAATGACCTCTCCTGCACACCACAATAGTACCAACAGTCAATTCTTCAGGAGCAATTTATTGTGATGGCTGTTCAGATGCAGAGCACTCCAAACCAAAAAATCATCATCAGGTAAATGGCCACTCTAGTGTTGTTTTATTTTGTAAGCCTGTGAGCAACTGCCATGAAAGTTTTTCAGCTTTGATTACCTTCTTCTGTAGCTCAGAAATAGACTCGGCCATAAGGTGGCTCTGCACAACATCCAAACATGGATCAGGTTGTCAGTAGTCAATAAATACCCAATTTTACAGCAGCAAATCATTTAGAGAGTGACGCAAACATTAGGCTGTACAGTAAATAGAAGAAGAGATCCAGGTTATAAATTAAGCCGTGTATCGAACTCCATTTTCCCTTAAAGCAATACACGCACATGCGTGATTTCGAAAAAAAAGGTTATAAATCAAGCAAAACTACTGTTACTACCTTTCTTGATCTGATGTGCTTCAGTGAGCTCTCCAGCTGCTGCTCTAGTTGTTGGAGCTCTTTGGGATTCAAAGACTCCAGATCCTCTCCCATCAGGTGCCTGCAAGACACACATTATTTTTTCTTGCACCACCTAAACCGTACTACACAAGATGGACAAGTACAGTTACAGGATGATACTAATTCCAAATTATTCAAATCCAAATAACCATCAAGGTTATTACTTGTGGCATTTTTGTATGGTCTCAATTTTGGCCTTCAGTTTCCTGTATTCGTGGCACCAGTTTCCCTGAATAGGAAAATAATTTTGTTAGAACTGCTTTAGGAAGATATGGATGACGACCTGGAGACAGTGAGAAACAAACATGTATTCTAGTTAAGTTTTTTTTTAACTGAACACAAGTTTGGCCACTGTAGTCACTTAACATCAGTTTTTTTTTCATGTAAAAAAATCTGTTTTGAAAATTAAATATAAGAGTTGACAGGTAGATATGTGCTTTCAGGAATTCAGCTTTTACCATATGCTTATCTTAATATTGGTGCAGTACATTGAAACACATTAGCACTTGCATTCTCTTTGGCAGACAGGAATTTTCATATGATCATATTTACAGTACAAGAAGAGCAGATATGTACAGTACAGCAAACATTAGGCTGTACAGGTTATAAATTAATAATTATATTTTTTGACTCATAAAAAGAATGTTTCCACCGCAGAAGTGCATGAGATAAAATGAGAAATAAGACATTTCAGTACAAAAATAAAGGGTCATCAGCAGAATAATTATCATCTATAAACAGAATCATCCAATTTTTTATACACAAAAAATGTCGTCACGGTATTGCCAAAAGCATTAATAACCCCAGGATTTGTTGATGTGGACTAAAGTAACGGAAATCACATGACTAGTTTAAAGAATTCACCATGATTTTTTTATGAAGGAACATCACATTGAAATTGTAAATGAGAAGGGAAACGAGGAGCTTGATTTCTGATAGTTTATATCACAAGCATCTAGATGGATTAAAGCTAGACAAAAAATTCAGATTGTATCAGGCTTAGGCAGCAAGACAGCTTGATGATGGTCAGGATGCGCTAGATTCTTCTTATAGTTAAGCATAAGCAAAGATCAGTCTCGAATGAAATGCAGGACATATCATTAGGCTCCTCTGCTCCTATATGTAAATTTACATTGGACAAATTAACATAATCCTATGCTGCAAGCCAGTCCAAGTTATTATTTCCACCTATAAATGCAAAAAAGATCTATGAACCAACATTGAGAATGGAAAAAGGAAAAAGAAAAGACTCCATTGAATTTGTTCCACCTATATATGCTCTTTTAAAAGTGGGGGAATATATATCATGTTACTATAAGGTAGACTAAACATATTTTAGACTAAAAAAAATGTAACACGAAAATAACTATTGAGGAAGAGGAAGAGATCAAGAACCAAAAATTAATAGAGAGAAATAGCAACTCAGAACACATAAGCATCATCATAGTACGGTTATAATGTTTGCATCATTGTACCCCTTTGATAGGCCAGGAATATTAGTGACACAATGTTGAACTCCGATAAAACATAGTACTAGCATCGATCCCTTGCAATGTTTTGACTTGCCTCAGCATGCTAAAACATGACAATTTTGATTTCTTTTTGCATTTTTTTCCATCAAATTATATTATACATACAGCATAAATAGAGCCAATGGACATAGCCTATTATTTTTAGATTGTGACTTAAATTAGCAGTCTTATAAAGGGTTATAGTTATTACTGAAGGTGGAACAAATTTAACTTCAACTTTTGATGACTGTACATTTAAAATTACAGCACCAGGATTTATCCAAATATACAAGATTGAAAATGATTAAAAATGTAGAAAAGTTTTAGTTATGCCCATACACACAGGCACATTTGTGTTCAAAGGCCACAAAAAAGAAAATCCCAACTCCCAAGTAACATGTACCTTCTTTAGTGCTATGACTGTAAGACAATGTTATCACTTTGTAGTAAGTTCATAGATACAGCACCACAAGTATAGAATATACTGCAGCTACAAGCAGTCAATGAATAACTTAGTATAGAAATCCATAAAAAAATCAGAGGAAATGCATTTAATATTATTTGAACTTAATATATATGTGACCATAAGATGAGTCCAGGTAATTAGGCATATCCTCTTACATATATGTGTTCAATTTATCTAAAAAAAACATATATGTGTTCAAAGGTCCAGTTGATAGTATTTAACATAAAATATAAGGTCATCCTAGTATCCTACAACTCTTGTTAGGTTAAACTGTTTTGAATGAACCTTATTCATTCGTTGAAAAACACAAAAAAGAAAATTTACATATATAATAACATATGCAAGCGATAATACTCCTACAAAGCGTAGGATTACAATGAATACTGGTGGCTTGGCACATCAAACAATGCAAGGTGCATCTCAAATTTCACAACCTGTTATCTTACCTCACTTTCAGATTCAGCTGAAATAAGAGCCTTTTCAGCATAGGAATATCGCTCATAACGTTCGAGAATTTTGTCCATGCTGAAAAAAAAAGAATGTCAAATCATTTCTCTGAAGTCCTTGAAATAATCTAGTGACTGGTTTATGCAGTAAACTAGAGATCATTGCAAGGATAAGTAAATTTTGATGGCATATTCCTTATTGGGATAGCAATCATGCAAGAAAGCACAAACATGCAAGTACTACATCATCACCTATCTTGCATTGCAATAGAGAGAGAAATGTACTCAGCATCAACAAATCAACAAAATTTTGTAAAGCAACCATGATGCATGCTTATATATATGCAATCCAACAAGTAAAGCCATCGTCCAGTATCTTCAAAGTAAAAACAAGCTAACATGGAAATTGCACAAAAAAAAAAAAAAAAAAAAAGCTATGCCTTGAGCCAATTGCCATTTACTTTCGTCTTATCTTAATAATTTCAGATCTGAAAGTACCATTTGGGTTTACAAGATTTTAATTGTTTATTTAAACAGCACCAGTACACACCAAGCTTACTTTGAATCAGCATAAATCGGGTAATAGAGCTTCTTTTATAGAATCTTATGTTAAGAACACTAATCAGTAATTACCAACAATGCATGTTCCATCATTAAGAAGTCAGGATATTTGGTATGTATGGATGTGGAATGCTTGAAGAAACACACAGTGCATGTGATATTGGTTTAGCCAGTACAGTAAGGCAAGTAATGATGAAGTCCATCTGAGCTAAGCCAAGGTCAACAAGTTTGATCTGGAGACTGACTGCAAGGCACTTATTTTAGTAGCAGTTGAATGACTTAATAGACTGTCAAAACAAGAACTCCTATGGAGGCATGTACATGGAAGTTTAATGGCTTAGTTCCCAACCAGTTCTACCAAGCTGATGAGTCAAACAAAAACTTAATGAATACACAACTAGCTGTGTTACTCAAACTACTAGCTGTAGTTTCACCTGAGCCTCGCTAACTAAGAAGGCAGAAAATGGTCTGCTGCTCAATTACACAAATAGCAATTACCTCCATGGATGTGTAACACGTCCATACAACTTTTCTAATAGAAGTGCATGCAAAGAATATATAATGATATAGACGATGAAGCACTATTGCATTTTTACCCTTGGCAGAAATGAAGCCAGAAAATTTAGTAGAACTTGAGAGAACATTGAGGGGGGAGAAAAGGAAAGTGAAGAAACAGAACTCAGTACCTCACAACTTTACTATATTTTTAGAGTACAACAACAGCACAAAAACCGGATGCACATCCAGAGACATGCACATAGTGTTTGTAGTACAACTCGAATACTGTTGTTTCATAGGAAGTAAGAAACCCATTACTTTTGGGTGAAATATATGATGCAGACAACAAGATTTGCTGAATTTATTGCTTACTTGGCACACCGTGGTTTAACCATATATATATACTAGTCAACGGGAGGATCAGAAATCACGAGAACATCCTCCGAAGAAAAACGGAATTTTTCACACATCAGAAGAAAAAAAAACAGCAACTTTCACGGCCATGGAAGACCAACAGATGAAAGTGAAAGAGACGACCATGGTTTTTAAAGCTTAAACAACATGGAAGGGATGCATGACAAGAAACGGAGAAGGCGAATGAAGAATCCAATAAGGAAGAGCCAGATCTATGCATATATGCTTCTGAAATCATGTGTTGTGGTGTTGAGATTAATCAAGATGGTATCATTATTTGCAGTAGTACGTTTTGAGCCAGCGAGTGAAGAGAGAATAAAGAGAAGGAAATTATTTTTGTGGTGTTGAGATTAATCAAGATGCTGTCATTACAGCATGCAGCTGTTTTCCAGACAGCAAAAAAAAAATTTATTTTTATTATTGAGAGTGGCAGCAAATTAATTGAGAGAGAATAAAGAGAAGGAAGGAGAATTCTTCAAGAAACACAGGATTACATATGCATTGTTGATTGGGGACGAACTCCTCGGAACATGTGACACTTTATTTTGTTTATTTAGAAAAAAAGGGTGCATGCGGTTAGTGATGGTTAATTAAGTATACGGTGGAGCGGAAATCGAAGAGGCCCGAACTAATTAAGCAAGATTTTCGGAATCCAAAGCCATTCCAAGTACAAATCGGGCGACCGGAACGATGAACAAACAGAAAAGAGGTTGCAGTACAAGATTAAGTTGAAGATGAGATCTGATTGCGTGATGTAATCTAATCAATCAGTAAGCCGATAAAATTAAAAAGCAAAGCCTGAATCAGTCAGGGAAAAAAGCTTATAAAACAAGGGATTAGTAAAACGAAACGAGAGTGGAGTCATCAATCCCGAAAAAGGAAAGTGTATGCATCTGCAGCTGCAGTTGCAGGGCCGGCCGGAAACAGCAAGAAAGCAACAGAAAGCGCATGGAGCAGGGGCACGCGAGGTAGCAACAAGAGATATGATTATATATATTATTAATGGCGAGAGATTTCCCGAAACAAGCAAGCAGGTTGCAGAGCAGATCGACGCAGGGCGCATGAAATGATCGGATGTAGCACTATCAATCAAGAAATCAAGAAAATAATAAGGCACCTGCTGCTGCTGGGTGCCAAAACTGGATGACGAAACTGGGCAAGCAGGCGTGGACCAGACAGCAAGCCATGGTGGCCAAAAATGGCAAGAGCGGCAGGAGCTTTCGACCCAGGAAGAATCGGCGGCTGCGACTGCAAGCCAAAAACGGCAACGAGCACCAGCAGGTTGGTGGCATGGCATCGAGACGCGCAAACATTCGGCCATAGACACTAACACGCCACAGCAGAGAGATCAAACTGATGACGAACCACCATACTGACAGGTAGGCAAGTATTTCAATTCAATAAACACATATAAATGTATCCGGGAAAAAGAAGAGAATGAAGAAAGAGGAGGCGAAGAATTAAGCAGCGGCTGGAGGAGGAATTGGAAGGCGGGCGGCGGGGACAGGATGAGAGCAGGATCGATGCGAGCAGGATCGAGTTGTGGTGGTACCGGTTGTCTGTGGCGTACTCATAGAGCTTGCCCTTGGGGGAGAAGACGATGACGGCGACCTCGGCGTCGCAGAGGACGGAGATCTCGTGCGCCTTCTTGAGCAGCCCGTTGCGGCGCTTGGAGAAGGTCACCTGCCGGTTTATCTTGTTCTCTATCCGCTTCAGCTGCACCTTGCCGCGCCCCATCTTGCTCACCGGAGACGCTTGCTCCGATCTGAAGCTGGCCCGGCCGCTTGCTTTCTTTCTTCTTCCTATCGATCGATGCGGGCGGCGGCAGCAACTGGCAGCGGCCGCCGGCGAGGTGAGGTACACAAAGGCAGGTAGGTAGCTAGCTTTAAAGAGGAGAGGTGGTGGAAGGGGAGGAGGAGCGAGAGGGATCCGATCGGTGGTGGAGGAGAGGAGGCGACGGCCGGCCCGGCGCGACGAGGAGGGGGGGAGTGCGGGTTTGGGGCTGGATGCTGTCGAACTCCGATTGGTCAAGGCCCGCATGGGTCCACCTTGTCAGCCTCTCTTCTATTCGCCCGGGCGCTGACGACGCGCTGCTGCGGCTCGCTTCTCTCTCTTTCCCTTTCCCCATTGGTGCTGGTACTAGTACTATTTATTATTATTATTACTTGACTTTCTTAATAAATATATAAAATAAACAAAGAAAAAATGTGTTGAAAATGTTGAAAAGCACAATAAAATATACTGGGTCTCGTCGGTCTTCAGGCAACGTGAGAACGTGTTCCTCGTACGGTCGAACAAAAAGAAACGCATGCAACAAGCCTGTTTTTTCAAGGTAGAACGTGCATCTCTCTTTTTCCATTTTATTTTATAATTATTATACTTATTATATATATAATGTTTTTATAATACTTGTTATATATATATATATATATATATATATATATATATATATATATATATATATATATATTATGATATTATTCCATTTCCTGGTTCGGTTTGCATCAATTAATGAATAAAAGGCAGTCGGCGACGGTGTTGTGCAGTGGAGGTTTGCAGCGTTTTTGGTTTAAACTACTGCAGCAGAGGATAGGGCGGTGCAGTCAGCGCTCGACAACGCCGCACCGGGGCATTGTCGCGTCTGCGTCCGTCCGTCGCGTCACCAAACAGCAGCAGCAGCAGGCCGGTGTGGTAACCCATATTCCTCCCGTTTTTCCAAATCCTTCCATCCTTACCGTCCTTCACTTCCAATGCCTTCACATCGATCTTCAACTACAACTACAAGCATGCATCCTGCTGCATGCCTTTTTAATCTCCATTAATTCTTGGGTATGGAAATCTCTGTTGATACGCACGGCAACAGATGCCTTAAGTAAGCCCTTTCTTGAATTGACTAAAATAAGTTGCTACCTGGCGGTCAATAAAAGCTCTAGTTGATCAAACAACTCAATAGAGGTGATGTTTAATTGGAATGGCTTAACTTACTATACAAGAAGAAGCCAACTTTTCAACGGCTTCCCACAACAACCACTACTTGTTAGAAACGCTCGAGCAAAAAAAAAAAAAGATACTCATTTGGTAAGTGACTTTTCTTCTTCGATTCTCATGTCGACTTCCGTGTCTGGATCTCGTGGATCTCGGTGTTGTGAAGATGGAGGAGAGAGGAGGATGAGGACAAAGGAGAGGGCAAGGGAGGAAGGGGACCAGAGCGTTGATTGGAGGGGAGATGATCGACAACGGTAGCAACGGAGAGGGCCCTGGCTACATGGGAGGCAGTGGTGGAGATTGTAGGTGGTGGGACGGAGGCGCCTCCATGCGAGGTTGTAGGCTTGAGATGGCCTACTAGACGGGGTGAATAGTTGTTTCTAACACATAATCATAAGAGCTAGCCGATTTAAATTAAATGAGGGAGAGAAAAACGGTCTAGCCTCAACTACACCCTCTATCTAAATTTTTTAGCACCCTTATAAAAAGATTGAACGAATTAGGTATTAAGGGTATCGAGCTAGTGAGAGCTCTCCTACACAACTCTAGTTGGCAAGATCATACAATCTAAGCAACTAGAACAAGATCAAGCGCAAAGGAGATCCTACACATACTATAGTGACAAAGCGATAAAAAACAAGAGCATGAATAACAACACAAGATGGTATATATTGCAATGAAGTAACTTGTGTTGAGATAGACAAATCATAGTGTAGAGGATGACACACAATGTCTTTACATGGTTCGGTGATTGTTGGTCACTTACTCCAAGTTGTGGCAAGTTCTTGGATTGTCGCTCCTTTGTTAACGCCAAGGCCGCAAGCTTCGACTACCTCTAGGTAGGCTCCTCGTGAGCACTAAACTTGAGCTGGACAAATCAACTACACACTCTTCACACCATGATTTTACTAGAGATGCTCTTTGCCTTCCTTTGGCGTGGGCAAGCTCAACAACCCCTCACAAATCCAACTCCAGAGCACCGCACAAGCCTACTTTCCGTGCTTCACAGAGACACGATCACCAAGCCATCTAGGAACTGGCAAGCTCCAAGAGTAACAAAAGCAACATGCCCTCACGACAACCACCTAGTGTCACAAGCAATCTCTCACACAAGGATCTGCACTAGTGGAACACACTCGCCCCACATGTTGCATCAAGCAAAGAGTATGAGAGAACGTTCTAGAGAGGGTCTCTCCCAAAGGATATGTAGTAAAAATGGCCAAGAGAGCCCTCTCCAACTAGCCACCCCACTATATATAGAGAGAGGGCCCCAAAACTAGCCATTGCATTCAAAATCCTCATTTGCGACAGTCCACCCCCAAGGCCCGAATGTCCATGTCCTTGTTCCTTTGTGGCAAGAATAGCAAGAACAATACCTCTGTTTTCTATAGGTTATGACCGCAGACCGTCCCCCCCCATAATTTAGAGCCCCGACAACAAGTCCAAAGAACTCTAGTTTCCATTGAAGTTAGCCAAATGGACTGTCCACCACCATAGGCCTAATGTCTACCATTTACGTGAGAGATCGTTCACAAGTTGATTCACATCTGTTTGGGTTCTCGTGGATTGGTCGGCGCGGCCTCTGTCCATGGCATGCATGAAACCCTCTTCTCAAGTGCATTGTCGCCTTTAGCTTTGGCCAACTACTCCACACCATATGGAGAGTTCCAAAACATAACCAAGTAAGTTCCAAGCAGTCTAAAGCCTTTTTAATGCAACACCAACACCAATCAATGATCACTCGCAAGAGCATCGTTTCAACATCTCCACTGGTTTTCCTTTTGAAAAACATTTCACAAAGGTTTTAACTTTCAACACCACTTACCACTAAATGTACCTCAACGTTAGAGCTCACAAGTGGCACTAAATTACCATAATGCAAAACACGTTTGCCCCTCTTAATAGTATGACAATCTATCCTAAATCCGGCTATTTGAAACTTTTCTACACACCTCATAGCCGGTAAAATGAAATACCGTATGTCTCATACCATTGCCTTGCACAAGTCCAAATTCCACGATTTGATGCCTATAAGGAAAGTGCTTTCTGACATTTTCACCAAGTCACTTGATATAACCAATTCATCCTTGACTTGATCTTCACAAATGTTATGGATTACTCAAACCACCACATAGACCTCAAGTACATTAACCTTAGCCTCACATGCTCTTCACTGTTGCCTTGGTCCTTCGGAACCAAGTCTTGCTCAAACTTCACAACCACGTGGTCCATCTTTTCAAATCCTTTGACATTCATCCCTTCACCCTTGCACCCAGTCCATCAAGCCAAGTCTTGCTTTGGTCTTCACTTGCTTGCTATGTTTGATTTCAACATTCCAACATACTATCAATCAAACAATTGTCGATATGCATCTCAACTTGTGAACTCAAGTATTTCTCCTTCACACTCAAA
Organism: Hyparrhenia diplandra; assembly: GCA_015847255.1. Taxonomy (NCBI): domain Eukaryota; kingdom Viridiplantae; phylum Streptophyta; class Magnoliopsida; order Poales; family Poaceae; genus Hyparrhenia; species Hyparrhenia diplandra. The sequence goes on along the minus strand of JADLZK010009003.1, from coordinate 580 downwards.
TGAGAAGTTAGTCCACAAGTCTTGTCGTTAATTATAAGAGAATTTGGTGATTATACTCTCGTTTTAACAATCAATGGTGATTTTACCCTCGTTTTTTAAACTTTGCAATTTTACCCGTGTTTTTTTTGGAACGAAAGGTCTGTCTACCCTTCCTTTTAACATTATCACCTCTACTGCTATTAATGGCCAAAATAACAAAAAAAGATGTACCGGCCAAAAGACCAAAATACCCCTATCTTCACACCTATTCCCCATTCTCTCACGTCACTCGGGACGGTGGTTTCCGGCATGAGGAGGCCATGCCAGTGGTCAGAGAGTAACGGAACAGCACCAAGAGGCCCGTGCGCACTCGAAGACGACCTCGGGTGTGAATATATTTTGAAATTAGGTTTTCAAATTTAGAATTTGAGTTTAGGGTTAAAATATATTTTAATTTGTAAATTTGGTATTTAATTAGTAACACAAACCTGTACACAAAATGTCAAAGAAACAAAACAGGGGTAAAAACACAAACCTTAGAAAAAAAAAGGTAAAAATGGATGGGCAAAGTTGTCCTTTTTAACACCGTTATGTGTACATA
>JADLZK010009002.1:0-46704 GCA_015847255.1 Hyparrhenia diplandra | reverse complement strand
GATATCTCTACAACGTTTTGGTGCGACATTCTAAACGGGGACCATCGTCCTGCCCCTGCGACACCAAGTCCGCCGCTCGCTCCTATCCTGCCCGTGCGATTTGCATGCTTGCATGCGCTATATGATATATCATGCTCGTAATATCAGGAAAGGAAAGAGTGAGTTGGACCCAACAATCCAACGCATGTGAAAAAAAAGAAAAACACCCGAGCCAGAAAATGGAAAGAAATTGCCATGCACATGCGTGATCTCCTCCTCCATTCATGTTGTTTCCTTCTCCATTCACCTCGGTACAAAACTCCATCTATAGCATAGCCCTCCTCTGCCCTCTCCACGAGTGCAACTCGCGACTCCGCGCGACCGCTTGTTCCGCCCGAATGATAATGGCGACCAGCGAGCTCCTATCTTGACGATCGACGGCGTAACGTTGTAACCGCTCGGCGGCGCCACAATCATGCGATCAAAATAGGATGACCCCCTACGCTACGGCGATACCGCCCCGCTTCGCCGCGAGTCAATCATGCGATCAAAATAGGAAGATTCGCGATGCTCCCGAAGTCAATCATGCGATCAAAATAGTAAGATCTGCATGCCCTTCCGTGAGACAAAAATAGGAAACTCAAATTAGAAGATCCGCATGCACTACTTGCTTTGTTTCCGCACGATATAGGAAAACATAAAGATCCGCATGCACTACTTCGGAGTCAAATTAATTTACATATTTTGTCCGTGGATCGGCCACACAAAATAGGAAACAAGACCTTCTCGTTTTGCAAGACACCTTCCTTTGCGACACTGTATAAGAACGACACCCGACAACCTCAATCTCCTCTCTCCAAATAGCGATTGTGGCGTCTTCCGCCGCCCTCCTCCACGTAGTGCAACACCACGACGAGCCGCCCTCGCGCGACGCCGCTCCGCCGTGGTCGCCGCCGTGAACGCCATTCCGCCGCCCTCTCCACGTTTATCGCTACGCCGCGACGGAAGATGCCCCTCGGCGACGCGGCGCCTGGCGTCCCATGACTTTGTTCCACACCGAAGTCGCCCACTTACGCTGCCTCGACTTCATCTACGCCGCTGCCGACCGCTCCGCTGTCCTTTCGCTCCACGCCCCACCCGATCCGTGGATCCGTGTCATCCCGAGATCAACGGTGCTCAGACTTCCATTACGCGTGACCCAAGTTGAAGATCGCAGCCCGCTACCAACATCGCCTCTACATGCTCGCCTCTTGCCGTTTGGTTAATTGTTGTGACGCGATCACCGCCATTTGGGTAGTGCGACCGCTATCCTTAACTTGCCGGGCCACCGCCATTCATCTCTAGGATAGAGATTAGCTAGATCACCTATACAGGAATACGCCAAGAAGCCGATCCGTGGCTTATGGTTCAGTTACACACTTTGTAGATAACAAAATAGAAAGGATTTGCTCCTGGATTGCTTAATGCATTTCTTAAACCGTACTCCATCATAGGTCACTAAGAATGATGTACTTGTTCTTTGTATTTAAAGTTTAAACCTAAATTCTTTATAACCGAATGCCACCGACGTGTTGAGGTTGCATACGCCAAGGCCATGCAAAGCGGAGGGTTGAGGCGCCGGGGCGGAGTCGCGACGCCGCGAGATGGCCGAGACGCTTGATAGCCGCAAGCAGTCGCCACCGCCGACGCCGGGCGCCGCCGCTGCCGTCCCGTCAAGGCGTTCCCGCGGTACCAGCAAGACGAATCGAAAGCGGGAAGCAACCTTCGACCTTCGGCTTCCAGTGCGACTCCCTTGACGCCGGGCGCCCCACTTGTGACAAGGTGGAAGAAGAGGTAGTAGTGGTAGGGGAGAATAGATGGAGAGAAATGGGGAAAAAACATGAGCGGGGTGGGGTCGGGAAAGGAACGGACTCAAGAGAGGAAGGAACATTTCTTTTGTTTCTTTATTTTTTATACACATATATATTATTTATGTATAAAGCTATGTATATTTATATATGCACAACAAAATTTAAGTTTATTCATGTACAAATACAAAAATACACCATAAGTTGGGTTTGACTAAATAATCTAACTAATTATACTAATTTAGGCTTGGTTATTTTATTCTACGTAACAAATTTAAGGATTGATTTTGATTTAATAGTCACTTTTTTTTGTAAAGAGAGGAAAGGAAATATTTTTTTTTTTATTTTTATACACATTTATTTTTAAAGATGCGCATGTGAGGGGATGAAGATGCGTCGAACTTATTCGTGTATTTATTGGCGCATGAAATAAATGGATACGAAGATATCTTCCCGCCGATATAAAACATTATCTTAAGAGAATTACTTAAAAAGTCGATATAATAGATTTATGAGCCTGCGACACCGTGATATTTGTGATTGTGTTACTTTCATAAAAACTTACTTGTTTGGATTAAATGTCACTTTAATATCATTGTTTGATTTCATAGTATTGTTATCTTATCATGCGATTCTTGTGTTTTTTATATAAAATTTAGTTATCCCGTAGCAACGCACGGTCCTTAACTAGTAATTGACAAAGGTTAGGGAACCGGCGGAACCAAAATTCGGCATGGGCTACTGGGTCGTAGCCCTGCTCATGGGTTGGGTGTGTTTAGCACCCAAAACGTTAGACGGATGGGACATGTATGTCACATCATACATTGTAGCACGCTTCGCTTTGTTAGTGGTAATATTATCCTATTATGGCGCAACTAGGCTCAAAAAATCGCCTCGCAATGTACATCTAAACCGTAGTTAGTTTATTTTTTACCTACATTTAGTACTCGATACATGTGCCGGTATTTTGATGTGATGGGAACTCTTCTTTTGCATAGTAGAATTTGGGGAGGAATTTTGACTCTAAGGCCCCCTTTGGCAAAAGGGAGCCAGTGGCTCCTGGCCTCCCAGATTGCTGAGCCGACACCGGCTACACGTTCACCGACATACGACACCGCTCATCCGGCGCCGATCATCGTAGCCTGGCCGCCGTTCCTCTCCCCCTCTCGGTTCTCTCATCGGCAGCGCGTCAAACATTGAGCCGGCCGGGTTACCGCATTTCGTGGCTTCTCCGGCCCTCCTCCCGCCGCCTACAAGATATGAACAGCCCGAGCCGGGCAGCCCGCCCTTTTGCCAAACGGGGGCCTAAAATACGCCCCCGCTTCCGAGCGGGTTTGCAACCTAGCGTATCGAGTGGGGTTGGTCTAGTCTAGCTCACGGGGTCGGTGCTCGAGCTCGAGATGACGAAATCGGTGCCGTGACTCGCGATGCCGCGCTCTCAAAACAGATATAGTCAAGGTAGCCAAGGTAGACCTAAGGTGGTTCAAAATAGGTAAATGTGGATAACAATGTTTTTTCATTTTGCAATAAAGCTAACTCGGATGACAGCAAATGTATAGCCAAGGTAGATCAACATTGCACAAGAAGCAATTCAGTTAGAAATATAATTACATGGCAAAGACCTTAACATTTGGCCAAATAAAAAAAAAAAGAGTTTTAGTATTGTAGAAAATATAAGGAAAACACAATTATAAATATCTAGAGATAAATAATAAAATTAAGATGTACTCCCCTCGCTCAGAACTTTTTTTATGGGCAGATAAGAGCAAGCATCAGTTAGAATAGTGAATTAGTGCTACCTGTCAATAGCAACAAAACCATTTTGTTGATAAAGTATGCAGCAGACATCAAGGCAGCAGGTCAAGCAAATGCTAAAATAATACTCCGTACCAGTTAACACTTCCCTCATTAACTCCATTGCCAATCCTACAGTTATAACCAGATTGTTTCAATTAGTATGGAATGCAAAGCAAATTATCAGTTCGAAGAAAATTACTTGAGGCTGGCCAATTGTGCATTGTTGTGCTGACGTTGCTAAAAATAGTTGGTATCGTTTAGCTAACCGTATGTTCTCGTAGAAAACTAAGTTCCTTGCTGCAGATCTAAAGAAATGGATAAGGAAGAAACCAAAAAACAGTGACCTTCTAGCGCAGATCGAGAACCAAATCCTAGACCAACAAAGGTTGCACCCATCCCAACAAAACCACTCTCTCCAGCATTAGCTCCCCCAAAAGCACCAGGACGTTATTGCCAAGGAAGAAAAATACCACATTCAAAGGGCTAAAAAGAACTGACCTGAGAGGGTGACGTAAACATGACCTTCTTTTACAAAGCCATTATCAAGAGGAATAGAAAAAATAGGATCTCCTACCTTATTAATCCTGATGGATCCCACTCCACCACCCCTCAACAGTTGGCAGACACGCTGGTCCATTACTTCACCACTATTTTTACCTCCCAAAATTGCACCACCCCAACCCAAATTTTACCCCCCAAACCACCATTTGCCTCACCTCAACCCCAACCAACCGAATCGAACCGACCAGAGGAACAAGGTGTTCAAAGAACCGATTTATTCAGTATACATACTCTTCTCCTAACTTGTAGGAAATCCACGATTTGATCAAGGAGATGAGGAGCAATGCAAAGACCGGTCCGATGGATTGAATGTCGCTTTTACAAGGCGGCCGGCCATGGGTCAAAGAAGATATACAAGGTAGTCAAAGATTTTTACTCCAATGCTCATTTGCCACATGATATAAAACTGCACCTTCATTACCCTCATACCTAAAATAAGCCAACCCACTACTCCTAAAGATTTCGAATCTTTTTGCTAATTTGATGCTTTTTTAAACTAATTACAAGATTAACACGGGTTGATTTTATATTTCAAAACAAAGACATTTGGTGGCGCTTTTGCCAAAGGCGCTTGAATACACACCGAGGCGCCATGCATGGTGGCGCCTCAAGCCTCCACGCCGGCACCCGCCGCCATGCCGCTCGCCGGGCCGACGTGGCGGGACGCCGAGGCGCCCGCCATGCATGGCGCCCTCGGCGCTTCAGGGCGCGGCAAAGGGCGCTGGCCGTTCCGGAATTCGCCCGACGCCCACCCTCTCAAACCCGCCCCTCACTTGAATCGGACGAACAACGAATCAAACGCCGATGCCGGCACGCAGGGCTTGAACCCCGCCGCCGGTGCCTCCCGCCCGCTGCCGTTTGACCGCCCGCCTCGCCGCCGCCTGCGCGCCCGCCGCCGCCGGTGCCGCCACCCCCGCCGGAAAGCCGCCGCCGGAAGCCGAGCCGCGCGTGCCGGATACCGACGACGCCGGCCGCTTCTCCGCTCTCTGACGCTGCTAGCGTTCGCCGGCGGCGGCTGCGCGGCCATTACGCCACAGCGCCGCCAAGACCCTTCGTCGTTTTCAAGGAAGCAGAAGGTAATTTCTTTTTTTTTTTTTTTGTTAGTGCTATCTACCGCTTAGATTGTTAGTGCAAATCACATATCGTTAGTTTAGTTATTTCGAATTAGATTAGTTAGGGTTAGCATTTGTTTTGGTTAGTGATTTGTTAGTTATTTGGGTAGGTAGTATAGACTTAGTGACTTTCTTAGTTATGGTTATATAGTTAGATATTTGGTTAGTTACTTATTTAGGTTTGGATACTTATTTTGGAGAGTTAGTTACGACAATTACATTGTATAGTTAGCTAGGTTGGACAAGGTCACGAAATTGAAGTCCTAAAATACTCAAAATATCCTTTTTTGTGCGTATGGATTGTTTTGTCCGTGTCTTTTATGGAGGAAGTGTCACGAAAAGAGGATTGTATGTTTGATGGCATGGAGGAGGATTTGGAGATGTTTGACGGCTCCTAGCTACGATGCTCTTTTGCTACGATTGAAACAAGTTTGGTGTGGAGGTCGCGCTTAGTGGGAGGTTCGATGCGTGGTCCACTAGGCCGCCGCTTATGTCATGATGCCCTTTGCTTGACTCGGCTCATCGGACCCGCTTACAACCGGTCCTACAAGGTTGCAATTGTAAAATGCCCGAGGTGGTGGTGGAGAGATGTATAGCCGATGATGAGGATGACGATGACGCCCTTACTCGATTGTCATGGAGGCGGTCCCGAGGCAATGGAGGAAGATACACAATTGATCGGTCATTTTCACGCAGATCATCCGTAGATGGCAGCGCATTTTACTCCGGATTAGATCACCGTGTTTGGCGTGACGATACCTACGATGTGGATGATTTCGAAGCGGGAGGAGGAGGAGGTACAGAGGAGGAGAGGGATCGATGATTTGGTAGGCAAGGAGTCCGAGTCCGAGGATGATTATGAGGAGGAGAGGATGTCCCTCCTGCTCACTGCGCCAACAGGATTACCGATCAAGAACTTCATGCAATGCCGCTGCAAGGAAGATGTAAGTGCAATCAAGCTCTAAGTGGGTTTTGGCGTTGATGACCATCGAATTAGGGGACTAATGAGTTTTACGAAGATGACATGCGTGGATTAAAATATGGAGTTGATGAACAAGTCCAAAAGTACCAAATAAGCTAGATGGTGGTGTTTCCTACTCAAGGCGTTTAAATTATTTTATATTTCGAATCTTGAGTTTAGGAAATGCCGTACTATTAAGAGGGATCCTAGGATTCTCGGCACCTGTGGGACCAAGTGCTCTAAACATCAAATCCGCACACAACACTCAACTCCAACCCCGACCACCAAAGATTTCCACTTGCTTCTCACCTTTTGTCGTCAGTCATGGCGCGGGGTTGGTCGCAAATGGTGCGGCAAGCAATGCAAGATACGCCGCGGCAAGAAGTCAAGTGTCGCACGGCAAGGCCACACTTAAATCCTACCGTTGGGTCCGTGGGGTATAAATACCCATTCTACCCCTCCCCAACGGTCACTCGCTCACTTCATCTTCAACCTCGCGACAAAAAAAAAAAGAGACCTCTTGCTCTCTCTCACTCCTCCATTGTTGCTCCTCCTTCCCCAAGCAAAGATTTCGATTCCACCATCAAATCTTGAGGGAAAAGGCAAAGAAACGCTTGTGGAGGCCGGATCTACTACTTCCCCCACTCAAAAGAGCATTTGGTTCACGCTTTGGCCGAACCCTAGGGTTCTTTACTCTTGGAGCTTGCTCCTAGACGGCTAGGCGCCGCCTTGAGCTTGCCCCCTTCGTGGGCAGCCTTGGGAGGTTTGTAACCTCACTCTACAAAGAATACATTACCCCACATCTCTAGGGTTAACTCCCTAGACTTGTGAACGAGGGAAAAAGCAAGCCGGGTGGGCAAGCTAAGCCTTGTGTGGCAACCTCAACAACGTGGACGTAGCCCACCGCGGTGGCGCGTGAACCACGGGTCAAATCCTTGTCTCACTTGTTCTCCCTTTACTTTATTGCATATTTGTCTTGTGAGAAAGGGCTTCGACCCGATCTACTTGGTTGCCGGGTTTCGCCAGCCTTTGAAGGTTTTCGTGGTATATTTGTGTGCAGAACAAGTGGGAACCTTGAGCACCAAACCCCGCCGTGGACTAGCTTTTGGGAGTGCTCGTTCGCTGATACGCCGGGCAAAGGTCGTCACCACGCCGCCACCACGGGCGCCGCCAACGGCCGAGAGAAGTGTCTCTCCTCTCCTCTGCCTCGCCTCGTTGGTCCGTTCACGCTGGCAGAGCCAAGCGACTTGACGCGGCAGTTGCCGCGCCTTGTGTACCGACAAATTACGAAGTTTTAACAGTCAATTTTGGGGTTAAGCCTATTCACCCCCCCTCTAGGCTTCCATCGATCCTACAAGTGGTATCGTGAGCTAGGATACTTCAGATACGCTTCACCGCGTGAAGTATGGAGGCACCGGAGGGATCGAACAAAGGAGGCAAGTCCACCATCCCCGTGGAGGAGGTGGAGGCCGCAGGCAGCGAGCTTTCTCTCGGGTACCCAAAGGAGAGAGCACCATCAAGGGTGATGCCACCGATGCCGAGAGAAAGACCGCAAGAATAGCAAGGCGAAACGCTAGAAGGCAAGAGCGAGAAAAGAAAAGACTAGAAGAGCAAGCTAGTGTCAAGCTTGCCGAGAAGCTTCAAAGAAAAGATCAAAGAAAGATGATTCAGGAGGCAAGAGCCGCTAGGAGGGCAGCAAGAGAGAAGAAAAGGCAAGAAGAAGAGGCGGAGTCAAGTGAGCTATCAAGTAGTTCCGACGATGGAGATGATGATATCTCCTACAACAAGAAGAAGAAGAAGGAAAGCAAGAAGGATGAGGGCAGCGCCAACAACAACAAGTTCGCCGCCATATCCTTTAATTATTCTTCTTACTTGACTAACCGCGATAAGAAGTCTTTCATCAATGTACCCGGGCTGAAAAGTTGCCCCGCTTCGATGGGGACCAACTATGCCAAGTGGAAGCACTTGATGAGAGCCTATCTTAGCGCCCTTCACCCCGGTCTTTGGGAGGTTGTGTGCAAAGTGGATTTCAGCCACCGGTGAACCCCAAGGAGCCGACGAACGAAGAGCTAGCAAAATGCCCACATCAACGGCCAAGCCACAAGCATCCTCCTTAGTGCTCTTGAAGGCAATGAGTACAATAGGGTGATGAATGTCAATGAAGCAAAGAAGATTTGGGACACTCTAGTACTTGCACATGAAGGAGTAGACAAAGTAAGAAAAGCCAAGATTGACTTGTTGAAGGCCAAGCTCAACCGGTTTGTGATCCTTGATGGAGAAGGAGCCCAAGAAATGTTTGACCTGGTTGATGGTGCTAGTTGGCAAGATTAGAGGATTTGGAGATGAGGATCTAGATGACCACACCGTTGTCAAGATCATGCTTGAGGCATACACACCTAGAAATGACATAGTGGTCACCTTGATTCGTGACAAGAAGAAGTTTGAACAATTCACTCCAAATGATGTGCTTGGAAGACTACTCACCTATGACATGCAAAGAGAGGAGGCAAATGAAAGAAGAAAGCTTGAGAGTTGCAAGCCAAGCTTGAGGGCATCAAGATCAAGGATGTGGCTCTCAAGGCAACCAAGACAAGCAAGCCAAGCTCCTCCAACAAGATGAAGGGCAGCAAGCAAGCATCAACAAGTCTAGACAAAGAAATGAAGAAGATGCAAGAAAATATTGATGCAACCTCTTCCTCAAGTGATGATGAAGATGATGGGGCTGATTACAAGAAGATTGATGACATGGCCCTATTCATGAAGAAGTATGGGAAGGGGATGAAAGCAAATGGCTACAAGATGGTGCAAACGAAGATTCCCAAACAAGAAAAAGAGAACATGCTTCAATTGTGGCAAAGACCGAGCATTTTGTTGCCGATTGTCCTTATGAGAACAAGAACAACAAATACAAGAAGGACAATGGCAAGGACAAGAAGCAAGACTACAAGAGAAAGGGAAGAAGCATGGGTGAAGCTCACATCGCCATGAGTGGGACTCAACAAAAGAGACAAATGAAGAGGAAGTCCATGTTGCAACATTTGCTATGCAAGAGACCTCTACACCCAAGCTCTTCGACAACATGACCGATGATGAGGATGAGGACAATGACTCCACTCATGTTTGTCTTATGGCCAAGCATGAGAAGGTAAAAAAATCCAAACCCAAACCTTCTCCTTCTCTTAGTGATGACTCTAGTGATCTTAGTGAAAGCTCTAGTGAAGATGAATCTAGTGATGATGAAGAATATGTTAGACTCACTAAAAACCTAGATCCCAAAACTAGAGGCTTTCTTGCTCAACTAATGGCGGATTTAGAAAGTACCCAAGCGGAGTTAGCAACTAGAGATAGTCAACTTGATAGACTTGAAAAGCTCTATGTTGATAACAAGGATGCTCTTGTAGCTGAGAGAAGTGAGGTGGCTTCCTTGCAAAAGAGCCTAGCTAATGAGCAAGGAAATCATGCTCTTACTAAGAAGGCTATGGTCACCCTAAATGGGAAATATTGTGATTTGCAAGACAAGCACAAAAAGCTTGAAAATGAACATAGCATTCTTAGTGAGAGCAACTCACATCTCCTAGCCACAAAGGATACCTCTACTCCCTCCACTAGTCAAGGTTGTGGAAAATGCTATAATGTTGATATGAATGCTTATGCCACTAACCTTGCCAATATGAAAGCAATGGAGAAAGAGATCACTAGGCTCACCGCTATGGTAAGAAAAGAAGGTGAAACCAAAGAAGGCAACAAAGTGAGCAACAAGATTGAGGCTCCCAAAAAGGCCCAACTACATTGATGGGAGAAATCCAAGAATCAAGGATGGACTTGGACACAAGCATGGAAACAAAACCAATGGTCGAAAGATGATCAATGGTGTTGAATGTGTCAAATTCTTGAGCAAAGGCACAAGAGGGTACAGAGAGACCGCACAGCGTTGGACACAAGCCAACCCGAAATGCATCGTTCGGCCACACGCCGGCAAAGGTCGTTAAATAAGGGCGGCAATGCCGCGAGGATCGGGCGGCAAGGTGCCGCTGAGGACTAAGCGGCAAAGGCCGCGCCCCAAGAAAAGGGAAGGTCACCTACACCGCCCTCGGCCGAATAGACCCAAGAAAATGGTCCAAAAGCCCGTGAAGAAGGTCCGTAAGTCGAAAAATCTTGTCCGGGCTGTTCCTAAGGGCCACTCCTATCAATCAAAGGCAAAAGCAAGCAAGTTAGACTCAAATCCTTGCTTTGAAGTGAAGGCAAACAAAGAAGGGGAGGTGTTTGCAAAGTACTTGGGCAAAGGAAAAGAAACTTTATTGCAACACCTCTATATGGGTTCCCAAAGTTCTTGTGACTAAGGTAAAAGGTCCCAAGAATCTTAGGGGACCTAAACTTGTGAACTAAACTTGTTTTGCAGGCATACCCTCCCTAAGTGGGTCAAGTTGGGTGTTTGACAAAGGTCGCACAAATCATATGACCGAGAAAGGAGTATGTTCATCATCATATTCCCAAACCAATGACGATAGGAACAACATAAGGTTTGGAAATGATGATGTAAGAAGTGTGATCGGTCTTGGTAACGCCGCTATCACAACCGAAAGCACAATATTTCGTATGTTTTGCATGTTGACTCGTTGGGATACAATTTGTTGTCGGCCTCACAATTGTGTGAGAAAGGCTACAATTGTCTCTTTACGGATGTTGGTGTGGAAGTCTTTCGCAGAAGGATTCCTCTCGTTGTCTTTACAGGCAAACTCAAGAATAAGCTTTACTTAGTTGATTTCAACAAAAGTGAGGCTAAGCTTGATACCGCCTAATGGCAAAATCTAGCATGGGCTGGTTATGGCATCGCCGCTAGCACATGTTGGCATGAGGAACTTGGCCAAACCGCAGAGAGACAACCACATCATTGGACTAACAAATGTTGATTTTGATAAAGACAGATATATGGACCTTGCCAAGCCGAAGCAAGTAGGTGCACCTCACCCACCAAAGAGCGTGATGACCACTACTCAACCATTGGAGTTGATACACATGGATCTCTTTGGACCGGTGGCCTACCTTAGCATCGGGGTAACAAATATGGACTTGTTATTGTTGATGACTACTCCCGCTTCACTTGGGTTTTCTTTGTCTTTGATAAGTGTCGTGTACAAGAGAAGGTGAAAACCTTCATCAAGAGGGCACAAAGAGAATTCGATCTCCCGTTAAGAGAATAAGAAGTGACAATGGGACCGAATTCAAGAACACCCAAGTTGAAGAGTACCTTGATGAAGAGGGCATCAAGCATGAGTTCTCACCGCATATACCCCTCAACAAAATGGTGTAGTAGAGAGGAAGAACCGTACACTCATAGAGATGGCAAGGACAATGCTTGATGAGTACAAGACTTCGACATCTTTTGGTGTGAAGCCATCAACACCGCTTGTCATGCCATCAACCGCCTCTACTTACACAAGAAACTCAAGAAGACTTCATATGAGCTCTTAACCGTAACAAACCTAAGGTGTCATACTTTTTAGGGTGTTCGGGTGCAAGTGTTTCATTCTCAACAAAAGGCCCCGAACCTCTAAATTTGCACCTAAAGTTGATGAAGGTTTTCTTCTTGGTTACGGATCAAATGAGCATGCCTATCGTGTTTTCAACCAAACCACCTCGTAGGGTTGAAATCACTATAGATGTGACATTTGATGAATCTAATGGCTCTCAAGTAGAGCAAGTTGATCAAAGTGTTGTAGGAAAGGAGGATCCACCTTGTGAGGCAATCAAGCAATTGGCTATCGGTGACATAAGGCCTCAAGAAGATCAAGCTAATGGAGAGGAGGATCCACCGCTTGTTGCCGCACAAGATTCCGCCGACGCATTCTGATGACCAAGTGCAGCAAGACGCCGCACCGAAGTGTCCAAAGCGGCAAAGCCGCACCTACGCTACGGCAAAGGTTGCCGCCTTCTACCTCTCAGCAACGACCGATCCACCTACATCACCGCTCAACCACTTGATCTTGCTCCAATTCTTGAAGCCGATGATGAATATGATGAAGATCAAGAAGAAAATGCGTAAGGCGTTGATCACCCACGACATACGATTAAACAATTCAACGGATCACCCCGCTGATAACATCCTTGGGAGTCTTCGAAAGGGAGTTACTACTCGATCTCATCTAGCCGCTTTCACAACATTTCTTTTGTTTCATCTTTGGAACCGCAGAAAAGTAGATGATGCTCTCAAGGATCCGGATTGGGTGTTGGCCATGCAAGAAGAGCTCAACAACTTCAAAAGAAATGAAGTTTGGGAGTTGGTGGAAAGACCCAAGACTAACATCATTGGCACCAAGTGGGTCTTCCGTAACAAGCAAGATGAAGATGGGTTGGTAACAAGAAACAAGGCAAGATTGGTTGCTCAAGGCTTCACTCAAGTAGAGGGCTTGACTTTGATGAAACCTATGCACCGGGCAAGACTAGAAGCAATTCGCATTCTTCTAGCCTTCGCGCCCCATCATGACTTCAAGCTGTACCAAATGGATGTCAAGAGTGCATTTCTCAATGGCCCACTACAAGAGGAAGTATATGTTGAGCAACCACCCGGTTTTGAAGACCCCAAGTTTCCCAACCACGCCTACAAGCTCCATAAGGCGCCTATGGGCTTAAGCAAGCACCTAGAGCATGGTATGAATGCCTTAAGGAATTCTTGCTCAAACAAGGCTTTGAGATAGGCAAAGCCGAATCTCTACTCTCTTCACTCACAAAGTTAGCAATGATATATTTGTATGCCAAATATATGTCGATGACATAATATTTGGTAGCACTAACAATGTGTATGTTGAGCAATTTAGTAGGACTATGACTAAGAGATTCGAGATGTCCATGATGGGTGAGCTAAAGTACTTCCTCGGTTTCAAGTCAAGCAAATGGAGGAAGGGACATTCATTTGCCAAACCAAGTACACCCACGACATGCTAAAGAAGTTTGATATGGCTAAGGCAAAGCCAATCAAAACTCCAATGCCAAGCAATGGACATCTTGATCTTGATGAGGAGGGTCCAAATGGGACATGAAGGTATATCGCCCATGATTGGATCTTTGCTTTACCTTTGTGCATCTAGGCCTGACATAATGCTTAGTGTGTGTATGTGTGCTCGCTTTTTTCAAGCCAATCCAAAGGAATGTCACAACGTGGGTGTTAAGAGAATCTTGAGATACTTAGTACTCACTCCTAACCTTGGCTTGTGGTATCCCAAGGGTTCCAAGTTCAATCTACTTGGCTATTCGTGATTCGACTATGCCGGTTGCAAAGTAGATCGAAAAAGCACTTCAGTGGACATGTCAATTCCTTGGACGGTCCTTAGTGTCTTGGAGCTCTAAGAAGCAAAATTGTGTAGCCCTTTCCACCGCGAGGCCGAGTATGTTGCAGCCGGTGCATGTTGTGCTCAACTACTTTGGATGAAGCAAACCTTAAAAGATTACGGATGTCATTTCACAAAGATACCTCTTCTTTGTGACAACGAGAGTGCCATCAAACTCGCAAAACCCTAAGGTAGCACACTCTAGAACAAAACACATAGACATCCGTCATCACTTCTTGAGAGACCACGAACTCAAAGGAGATATCGCACCGCCATGTGAGCACCGAAAAGCAACTAGCCGATATCTTCACCAAGCCTCTCGATGAGTCAAGGTTTTGTGCTTTTGCGTAGTGAGCTAAACATTCTCGATTCTCGTAACTTGGTTTGAATTCCAAAGACACATGCAATCTGCTTGAGACACTAGTTCGACATAGGAAAAGTTTGTGAAAACTTTCATATTGTGTTTCAAAAGGATTTCAAATTCTAATCCAAATTCAATGCCATTGTTCTCAGATTGATGATCCGTCCCCCGGCAATGAATTTTGGTGTCTTTGTGATCAAGTCTCGAGGAGAAATAGGTTAAAAAGTGGCAATATATATGCAGATGACAGGCCGGAGCGGGCGCCGGCGGTGCGGCAGGGCTGCAAAGGGCACCTGTAAAGGCAAGCACCTAGGGTTTCTAGACCTGCTCGTCCGAACCGCTTTTGGGCCAAATTTTCTTCTTTCCTTTTCTACCCCCGGCCCAATCGGTTTTCTATCTCCTCCCGGACCCGACGCCCGCACGCCCCTCTCTTTCTCTCTCTTCGGCGTGAGGCCGAGCGTCGCCGTCCTCCTCCCCGCTGCCGCCGCCCGCCGCCCAGATCGCGCCGCCCGGCGGCGCCGCCGCCGCCCGGCCATCTTCCTCGTCCCCTGGCCGCCCTCCTCCCTCTCCCTCCGAAAGCGGCTTCTCTTCTTTCCTCTCCAATCAACGAGGTAACCTAACCCTAGCCTCAAAGTTCTTGCCCGATCTACGCAATGTGCAACAATTTTTCATGGATTTCGGTTTCTAAGTGTTGTATGAACCCTAGGGAAGTAGCTTTGATGATTGGAATCGACCAATTTCACTCTTCCATGGTTTAGGTAATTTAGGGGAGGGCGCGGCAATGCCGCCCCCAAATAGAACATAACTCGTTTTTAGTCGCTTCAAACAAAGAAATATCCCTCAAATTGCTTGACTCATTGATCAAAGAAATTGATTGACTCCAAACTTTGGAGAAATTTCACTTAGATTCCTACTAATCTTTTTGAATCCATGGAATTTTTGCACCGCCTCAATTTGTATCTCAAATTGTGATAGTCAAGTGATCTCATGCTAAGTAGATGCATTAGAAAGATTATTAAAATAAATTTAGATGACATTTGAGCAAGGGGAGAGCGGCAGTGCCGCAGCAGCATGACACGGCAAGGCCGTGCTTGCGCCAAGAGCCGTGCCTCCTCGCTAAAAGGGCAAGGCCACGCAGCCCCGTGCTCGACCTTGACAAATTTGCTCAAAATCATCAAAATTTATTTTTCTAACCCTTTCCACTGCATAGATTTGGTCATTCCACTTCCTATTCTTGACGCTTTCTGATCAAACTCTAAATCTTGCATAGATGGACCTTGGAGGTGATCCCCATGGCAAGAGAAAGATGAGGGTCAAAGTTGTGGAGAAGAGAGGCAGAGGGAGAAAGTACCCGAACAGGCGGGGTGGCAAAGCAAGAAGAAGGGAACAAATGAGCTCACCGAGGAGCAAAGAAGAAGCAAGAGATGGGTACACCATTGTACCCGCAGTGAACAAGGCACCCCGCATCACCCCTTAGTGTTTGATAACAAATACATGCAAAGCAGTTGAGGGTGTGTTTGAGATGACAAAATTCGCCAATGATCCTCCTATCCCAAATGTGAGCTACTTCAAGAAGCAAAGAGAAGTAGCAGATGCTAGAGCTTACAATGTCTATGCATGATGAGCGTATGTAGGGGATTGATGAGAGGTTTTGGGCAAAGATTTCACCCAATTTCTATCCGACGCTTCTCCTCCACTCCACCAAGAGCAAGATCACAACCATGCATTATATTGATTTTGAGAGGATGGCGCATAAGGAGGAGGAGGCCTTCAATGAGGCAATTGAAGCTTGTGAGAAGTTTGAGCCGACAGATATCATGTCTTTCAAGCATGATTGGAATGAGGAGATCCTTAGTCGGTTCCATGCCACTTATTACCGGGACAAAGCCGCCGACACCATCCACCGGATGACCGACAGAGGCACTACGAGTTGACTTTGTCACCTTCCGTCGATACTTGGTTTTGGGGCTGACCACGAGAGAGTACACAGATATCCATGAGATAGACCCTATTGATGCCAAGGCCATCAAGGACTGGCCGGGCGATCGATCGGATTGCTTGGCAAGAGGAAGGGGTTGAAGGATTTCTTCTATGTGATGAACAATCTCTCGCCGGTGTACCATTGATCCTAAGGATGGGGCAGCTTCGATGTGAATGGATATGCTAGAAATCTGATTGCCCATTTCAGAATGACGAGACATTCAATGTGGGCAAGTTCATTTGGAGACAAATAGCCAATGCTATGGATGATGCTAGGAGGAACCTCGCCATATGCTCCTTACATCATGTTCATGATTGAGAGGGTTTCGGGAACATCTATCCCAAGGACTGCCTCCACACGCCTACAACATAGAGAAGACCCATGGCTTGGATGGTGGGAAGACTAGTGGCGGGGCAAGACCCTCGCCAGAGGCACCTCACCGGGCAGAGGACTTGGAGGAGCCCTCTAGCTCTAGGCCCAGAGGCACAGAAGTCCGGATCCAAGCCGAGGAAGTGGATCAAGGCTATCTTTGGGCATTGCTCTTATGCATCTCGCCAGAGACCTATGAGCTTCGCAGGAGGTGAGACAGCCTTCAAGAGTGTCGTGGAGAAGCAAGGACTCCCAGTTCCTCCGTCTATCCCTAGACCACCTCAAGACACCGACCTTCCGAGCTTTCACCACTAGCAGCTCCGGATCGACTTGTCCGACATGCTTGGTTCGATTACGCAGCCAGATTCCAGCTCGACGCTCCACTCGCCGCCCCACGCAGCCGCTACTATCTCCGAGGAGGACGAGGACACAGCCTTCCAAAGGCCGAGGACACCAAAGAGGGAGTGACTCCGCTTCTTTCTTCTCTTTTTCTATGATCTTTTGGTGCTTGACGCCAAAGGGGAGAAAATTAGAAGAAATGAGGGGGTCAAACTTTTTGGGTCAAACTTTTTCGACGCCGAGATGGTTCGAGGATGTAGCAAAGAAGCAGATCTTCGAGTTTAGATCTTTTGAGAGTAGCTTGTTAGGTGTGAGTTTGAGAGAAACTCTATTTTATGTAATAATGCCACCTATGACTTGTTATTCCTCGATTTGGTTGTTGGATGTTTAAACTCGCTTTAATTTTCCCGCCGCATGTTTAGAGTATATATATCTTGTCATATACACCGTGATGTGATGTTGTCTCTGCCCTGTCGTGGCCGATAGTCGCGGCAAGCAGCCAAGCACCCAGCGCTGCAAAGGCCGCGCACATCGCTTGCATGCACACTCTTTTGTGCTCGATCATATTATCGTTGTCATATGCATCACGGATATATTTTCTCGACACCTTTGAGCACCCCACAAAGAACCATGGATGTAGGGGAGGCCTTGCACACTCTAAATGTATATCTTGACTTTTATGTCAAAATTGAGAATTCAAATCTCACTTATACATTTAGGGGAGGCCTCACAACACCTAAATATGTGAAATTGACATTTTAGGTCAACCATGAGAATTCAAAACTCAATCACATATTTAGGGGAGGTTCCTACATCCTTGGTCTTCGTAATCTAAGTTTGACTTTACATCTTATGTAAGCTCTAATTTGGTTGTCATCAATCACCAAAAAGGGGGAGATTGTAAGTGCAATCAAGCTCTAAGTGGGTTTTGGCGTTGATGACCACCGAATTAGGGGACTAATGAGTTTTACGAAGATGACATGCGAGGATTAAAATATGGAGTTGATGAACAAGTCCAAAAGTACCAAATAAGCTAGATGGTGGTGTTTCCTAATCAAGGCGTTTAAATTATTTTATATTTCGAATCTTGAGTTTAGGAAATGCCGTACTATTAAGAGGGATCCTAGGATTCTCGGGTACCGTGGACCAAGTGCTCTAAACATCAAATCCGCACACAACACTCACCTCAAAACCCGACCGGCCAAAGATTTCCACTTGCTTCTCACCTTTTGTCATCAGTTGGCGCGGGCAAAGGTGAAGGTGGAAAATGGTGCGGCAATGCAATGATACGCTGCAAGCGGTCAGCCGTCGTGTCGAGGCGCAAAGGCCACATACTTAAATCCTACCGTTGGGTCCGTGGGGTATAAATACCCATTCTACCCCTCCCCAACGGTCACTCGCTCACTTCATCTTCAACCTCGCGACAAAGAACGAAAAGAGACCTCTTGCTCTCTCTCACTCCTCCATTGTTGCTCCTCCTTCCCCAAGCAAAGATTTCGATTCCACCATCAAATCTTGAGGGAAAAGGCAAAGAACCGCTTGTGGAGGCCGGATCTACTACTTCCCCACTCAAAAGAGCATTTGGTTCACGCTTTGGCCGAACCCTAGGGTTCTTTACTCTTGGAGCTTGCTCCTAGACGGCTAGGCGTCGCCCTTGAGCTTGCCCCCTTCGTGTGGCAGCCTTGGGAGGTTTGTAACCTCACTCTACAAAGAATACATTACCCCCACATCTCTAGGGTTAACTCCCTAGACTTGTGAACGAGGGAAAAAGCAAGCCGGTGGGCAAGCTAAGCCTTGTGTGGCAACCTCAACAACGTGGACGTAGCCCACCTGTGTGGCGCGGTGAACCACGGGTCAAATCCTTGTCTCACTTGTTCTCCCTTTACTTTATAGCATATTTGTCTTGTGAGAAAGGGCTTCGACTCGATCTACTTGGTTGCCGGGTTTTACGCCAGCCTTGGAAGGTTTTCGTGGGTATATTTGTGTGCAGAACAAGTGGGAACCTTGAGCAACAAACTCCAGCTCGTGGACTAGCTTTTGGGAGTGCTCGTTCGCTGATACGCGGCAAAGCCGCTCATCCGCTGCAGCGGTGCCGCCACGCGCGGCAAAGGCCGCGCCGCCTAGCCGAGAAGTGTCTCTGTCTCCTCGTCTCATAATACGTTGGTCGGGTTCACGCACGCGGTCTTGCCGCGACTTAACGCGGTTAAGGCCACGCCTCTTGTGTACTTGACAGTCTACGAAGTTTTAACAGTCAATTTTGGGGTTAAGCCTATTCACCCCCCCTCAGGCCGCCATCGGATCCTACGAGAAGACTAACTAGAGAAGAGGATGCGGATGTTCCCCCTCCCTTCCTTTGTTCGTTTCAAATAAGCACACCCTATGTTCCACCAGATCCGTACCGCGAGAGACGAGAGTTGATGCAGTTGCGGTCGATGGGCGTACCTTTTAGAGGTGTTCCCAACTACGGGGGCGTTAGCATGACCGATATGGCGAGTCCTCAGACACCAAACTAGAGTTGTGCGGTCAGGTGCACAATCATGAGAATGTTATCCTTTCTAAGGGGATGCTTTTCAAGACATTACCCGAGCTAAAGTTGTTTATGCAAAACTATCTTTGTTCACCACCACAGCCGTACAAGGTCACTCATTCCGATAAGGAGGTGATGTACTATGTGGAATGCAAAACCGCATCGAAAAAACGGTTGTATGTGGAGGGTAAATGCTCGGAAGAAGGTAGATGGCAAGTGGAAGATAACTTCGAGTGGTGCAACCCCACACATGTGCCGATAACAAGTCAAATGAGAAGCATCCTCAACTCACGGCACAAGATTACCTTGCCCGTCGCATATTGGGTCTTGTTGATGACAACAACGATGTTTCAATATCGCCCTTGATCCACACGCGACATTGGGTACACTCCAAACATACTCCCTACGAAACCAAAAAGAAAGAGGGTTCGAAAATATCCATACACTCTGCGAAGTGAAACAAGGCTACATGGATGCTACATACCCGCGGCTATGGCATGGAGGCTTTTGTAATATATATGCACTTATGTTATGGCATGGAGAGACCTATGTAATATATATGCACTTTTATGCATTTATGTTATGGAATGGAGAGACTTATGTAATATGTCTCAACTTTTATGCCCCTGTTTGCACCTCTCGTATAAATCAAAATCATGGTAAAAGATGGCGCCTCACTTGTAGGAGTAGTTGAGGTGCCAAGTCAATCTTCATGGTGCATGTACTTGTGATATTGGGTAACTACTGCTCACGTCTAAAGATAAGATATAAAAGAAACAAGGCTATCTCATCCTAAAAGTCACAATCTCCCAACCAAACACTGAAATAGGACTATCTCATCCTAAAAAATCAAGAATGGATCCACTCCATTCTTAATAATATATTGTCTCCAAATAAGACGCATGCTATAATAACTTGCCAAGTTTCATGAGACGAATATGCTTCTTTTCTTTTTTTTTGGCGCCAGTCCCGTGGCGCCTTTGTAAAGGCGCGAAGTTCAGGCGCCAGGCAAAGCGCCGCGGCGCCTTTGCGTGGCGCCCAACTTCAGCGCTTTTAAAGGCGCCACAGACCGGGCGCCGTAAAAAAAAGGAAAGGCCGAGATCTAGTTCATTCCCGAGAAAATTACACGGACATAAGGTTAACCACATGGTTCGACAAATTAGCATAAGGTTACAATAGTTCATGGCATAGTTCAACATGGATCGATACGTAGCAAATAGATAAGACAACATTCTTCACTACATATTGGCATGCAAGTATCAATTCGCCGATCAACATCGAAATCGAAGCATAGCCTTGTAGCAAGTCTTCGTCTGAATCACTCTCCTCCACAAGAACCTCATTGCTTCGACTAGTCCCCACCGCTCCACCCCGGGCTGCCTTCTTCGCCTCAATCTCATCGGCTAGTTGAGAAGCTTGGGACCACCACTCTTCATCTTCTTGCATTTGCGTCTTCTTCGCCTCCTCATCTTGCATTTGCGTCGTCTTCGCCTCATAAATCTCATCGCCTACTTGCATCGCTTGGGACCGAAGTCATGATCATTTTCCCGCACATCAACGACGGGGACACCGTAGTCCCGCACCAACCACGACGGGGGGCGGTGTCATCCTCGGGCAATGTGCTCCCCGCGACTTCGCACAACGGCGAGGGCATGCAATATCCGATTTGTTGCCGTCCTCACAGAACTGTGTCCTCCCCGCACGTGAGCCACCACGGGGATTATGTCCTCCCGCACATTGCCCACCACGGGGATGGCATCCTCCTGCACATTGGGCACCACGGGGACTTGGTCTCCCTTATTCCTCCTCCGCTCTTCGCGTCTCCCTTTAGCTTCTTCTTGTAAATATTAATCCCTTTCTCATATTGTTCAGTTTGTTGGCGCATAACTCCCAACCTACTTGGGGCATGCTCACGCCGCCCCGCCTACGGATGAGTAGGTACTCTTTGACAAGCCGATCACCATCTTCCATCTCGTTCTTGGCCTTGCATGTCTCGAGGAACTCCCTCTTGCCATAAAAAGACTCCCACAAACATTTTCTAGTGTTCTGTTAAACGAAAACAACCCATATGAGTTAGGGAACATAAGGCATGATATTGCCTACAATGCATGAAGCAACCAACCTCATCATAATCCACCATATGGCCACAAAAATATCCTATTCCCAACTCGCAAGAGTCGGGCCGTAGTTGGCGGGGAACACCACATGGGCACTTGACATGCCTCTTGCTCAGGTACTTTCAACCCAGCCTCAGCGAGGGCTATGAGCTTGTTCAATCTTGAAAAGTCACCGTCATCATCCATGTTTTGGGCCTCCTTGTTGTTCAACTCAGCCTCCGCTTCGGCGATGCGTTTGTCAATTTCTTCAGCGGCCTTCTTTTGTGCTTCCTCCACCACACTCTGAATGTGCGCCGCTCTGTACTCGTCCACAACGAAACCACCTGGTCCTCTAATCTCTGTGAACAAAAACATTCAAATATGATTCCACATAATTTAAAATGAGAGAGCATATCATTAGGATTGTGCTATTTGAACACTTACTCAAACGTAGACCATCCTCAAGGTCTTTGATGGCCTTGTACTCTTGTTCCACCTCCTTCCTTTTCCAGTACAATGCATCTTCCTCTTCCTTCTTTTTCTTTCTTCTTTCATGGTCCAAATTCTCTCGGCTTTTCACACCCATCTCGCAGTAACCCTATTTTGCTCACGTCTGGCGCTCGATAATGTACGAGTCAACAAGCTGACTACCCCAAACGCATCTTACGGTCCATGGCTTTATGAGCCGAGATCTGCTGCTTCACCTTTTCCTCTCCCTCATAACTCTCCCACTTGCATTTCTCGGTGCTCTGTTAAAGATAAGAAATCAACAAGTGTTAGCGAAAATATTGTGTGATGTCATTGTCAGATGCAGGGGTAAGCAGCCAACCTCAACATAGTCGTCCATATGCCCGCACCAGTAGCCTATGCCAAGCTCCGAAGGAACAAGACCGTAGTTCGCTTTAACACCACATTTGCATAACACAGGTTCGTACTCCCTAGGCTTTATTACCCTCTTCCTCTTCTTGTCTGTTTCTGGATCAGGCCAAAGAGACTTGGGACCCCATAGGTGCTCTCTGAAATGACACTTCGCAATCCAGGGATTCCAGTCGCTCTTGTTCCCACACGAAAATTCATCCCATTTGTCTACCACAGCATAATCTCCGCAATGGCATCGTGGCGGCGATTCTAGTCGTCGATTTGTCCAGTACTCCTTGTCGAAATCACTCATTGGTGGAGGGTTAGGGGGAGGTGGAACCCATCGCTTGAAGCGCTCATGTGCAATTCGGTAGTTGTACTCGTTTTTGAACATGAGGTACCTTGGGTCAAACTTATCAGGCCCGTCAATCCACTGGAAAAAGAAGCACCTTTCAATGTCCTCCTACAAAAAATAATTTCATCAAACTTGGTACTTAGCCGATAGTAACAAAAGAAAACAGACAATATCCTGACAAATACTTACAAAGATATGAGCCGCACTCGTAGAAAGCAACGTGCACTGCTGTCTCCTCGGATGCCTGGATGGGGAAACAACGGCACGCAAACCACAATCACAGCTAGGGGGACTGGGAGTTCCTGAGGGACGTCGGCATCCTTGCAAGACCTATCGGGGTACAATTCGAGGATGACCTTTTTCGTCCCCACTTCAATTTCCGATAGTCATACTCCATGCTAGTAACAAAAATTGGGGACAATTTAGCAAAGTAACCATACACCCCAAACAATAAATAAATAAATTAATCATATGGTGCACCACTAAAAATCACTAACCCTAACTTGTAAATCCAAATGGAACTAAACAAATATGAAACTAAACCTTGAATCCACAAGGAACTAATCTAATTCTCCTAAATATAAATCCCCATAGCTCAACCAAAAACATTCTTCAACCAAACCCTAGCCACCAACCCACCATCCTCAATCCACCGTGAAAATGAAGGAAGAGAGGAGCAATACCTTCACCGGAGCAAAGGACGGAGGAGGATTCGAAGGGGAAGCCGCCGGAGGCCAAATCGGCGGCGGGCGCGTCGCCCCTCCCTTCGCCTTCTTCCCTGGCGGCGCCGGGGCGAGAGTGAGGGAGGTTGGGGTTGAGGAAGCCGCCGCGGCTCGCTATTCGCCCTTGAGGCGCTTTGCCAATGGCGCCTCAAGGAGGAGCTCGAGGCGCCTTTGCATGTGGCGCCTCAAGGCCAGCCACGTCAGCGGTCTTGAGGCGCCGTGACGGCCTTGAGGCGCCGCCATGCATGGCGCCTCAGTGTGGAATTGAGGCGCCTTTGGCAAAGGCGCCACCAAATGTGCTAGTTTTGAAATATAAAATCAACCCGTGTTAATCTTGTAATTAGTTTAAAAAAAACATCAAATTAGCAAAAAGATTCAAGATTTCGGACCTACAAACCTTTGCAATGTCATTTACAAAATTCTTTCAAAATCTCTAGCCAACCGTCTCAAACACCATCTTCCCGGTTACATCAACTAAGCCCAATCTGCTTTTGTTGTTCAAAGACACATTTCCTCCAATGTCATCATCACTCAAGAGATCATCCATTCTTTCAATTTAAGAAGTTGGAAGCATCATGCTTTCATTCTTAAAATTGATCTAGCTAAGGCTTTTGATAGACTTGAATGGCATTTTATTACCGATGCTCTTTGCGTGCTTGGTCTTTAGGAGAATTTATTAACCTTATTTGTGCTTGCATTTCTTCCCCGAGTTTGCAGCTTTTAGTTGAGTTTCTTCATTTAGATTTGTAATATGAACAACATTGTTATATTCAGCACTCACTAATTCAGAAATTTTCAGCTTTGTTCACTAGTTGTGGCATAGGATTGAAAGAAACAAATGACACACAAGTCATCTTGATCACAATGAACAACATGTAATTCATCTTGCGACAAAGGTAGTTCAGCAATGGTTTCCACCATTTGGTCCTCTAGATTAGTATGTAAAGTGGACAAATGTGACTCGTCATGTGTCACAATAGGTGTGCAATTATGTGCGTATAATAAAAAATCTGACTTTCAACCATACAAGCTAGCAAAACAAATGAGAGATATGGCTATATGTTTTATTCAAGAGCAATATTTGAACATCTGATTTAAGCCCTCGCATGAACCTACTCATTGTATCTTGCATGCATTCATCCAAACCTCCAAACAAGACACAAATTTTTAAAATCATGGTAGTATTCTCTCACAGTTCTACTACCTTGTGTCAATCTCTAATTTGGCTAACAAATAATCAGCATAATATTCAGGAATGAATGCATCTATAAAAATAAATTTGAAGTCTTGCCAAGAATTTGGGCATTTGTTGTGCCTACAAATATGTTTCCAGCACTAACAAAGCATGTCCAGTCAAAACATTAGATGCAATATAAACTTTTGTTTCTCGGATAGATCATACTCATCAAATTTTGCATCTATTTTAAGCTCCCAATTAATGTATGTGTTGACACAAAAAGTGCCTCTTGTGCCTCACACAATCGACAAGCCGGATTAGCTAGCTTTACTACCGCCCCTGAAAGTGTCTTGAGCGGTCGCGTGCGATCAATTTGACCTCAGAAATTGACAAGGAGATAAACGTGAGATCTGAACATGCCCGTGTGACCAAGAAAGTTCCGCATGTACGGTTTTTGAAGCCACTTTTTAATGACATATAGCTATAAAAGCTATCTATCGCCAGCTTTTTATGAATGCATTCGGTAAGTATGTAAAAAGATGTAAAGTAATAACAATTGTCGAATGGACATAAAAAGACATGTTTGAACAAGTGAAAACGATCATCAAGATGTGATATCATAAAGCTCTACCGCATGGATTGAATCGGTTGACAACATGGTACATAAAGCGGGTAAATCATAAATATAAATCTAATCTAAATGACACATGCATAGGTTTCATCCAACTAGTCTCCGCACGTCTAGTTTTCCTAAACCCGTCTAGCTTAAACCCTTGCAAGCTTATCCATCGCATGATACGACTTGCTACTGATTTAAACCACTTCCCATGACTAGATCAATCCACCGCATGATACAATCTAACCATGACAAGGTAAAAGCACGCATACATCTAAATAGATCTACAAATACTCATTACTCGATGAAGCGTATATGCATAAACAGTAAAGTGTACATGTAAACTTAATCTAAAGTAAAGACAGAGATCTATTCCTATTAGTCCACCGCACGACTAACCATCCTAAACCCTTTTTTAGGTCCCTAACAAAGAATCCACCGCATGATACACTACAACAAGCTAATCCACCGCATGATACAAACTTGCCGGACTAGACTCTAACAATAGGTAAACTTACACATGCAAGCTACACGTAGATGCATAACGTTATTCGGCAAGCTTGCCAAATCGTGGTCCATGAAGAAGGAACCTACATGCAAAACCTTAGCCTCGCCGCACGACTCATGACTAAACGTGTACGAACCCACAACATGTAACAACTTAGATTGATCTAAGCTCGGCTATGATAAGCAAATAGATCTAATGACAAACTAAGATAAAAGTTGAAAGCATTGATGACATCTAGATCTAACAAAAGATAAAGCCGAGCCATATCAATCTAAATTGGGCAAAAGTGTGTGCAATCGTAATAAAAATAATAAATGAAAGCATGCACCACATGGTAACTTAATGAATTCACTAGATTTGCCAAATCTAATGAAGCCGATAACTAGCTCCAAGCTAGACCTTAGCCTCCGCCGCGACTCTCATGATCTAACAAAGAACCCTCCCTGTTCCATAACCTAAATCCGCCGCACGATGCTAAGCATGGTAACAAGACTACTTACATCACGATCTAAATCCGCCGCACGATACTAGAACATAATGTAAGGTTGCCGGTACTTACGGAGGTTGACAGATCGATGTACCCTCTCACAGTAGATCAACGACACGACTTGGACTCGAAGGGGTGGCGCGGAGTCGGGTTTGTTGTTATATTGATTGAGTTGTTTTTGTTACAGTTGCCATGGGTCTTATATTTATACCCTGGACTTGACACGAGTCCTAACCGACTACGATTACAAAAACGGAAAAGATCTAGCTAAGATACATTGTCCTCCAAGTCTTTTCGGAGTCTTGAGGTTGTACGTGACACGGGCTCTTCCCTGAATAGTTTGCCTTGAAGTCCTTAAGCTCGCTGAATCATCTCGCGTAGCCCTGCACTTGAACTCTCCTTAGATACATATCTTAACCGAATGAAAGAGCTTCACCGACTGCTACAGTACCGCCGACTACTTGGTTCCATATAAAAGCTCTGCCGAATGGTCTTCTCCCGATTGTTCTTTTATTAGCATCTTGTACTGGCCTTCATCAGCATTTTGACATTATCTGACTCTTACCAAATTTCAGTGTAAACACATGCCCCCTCAATTTTGGGGTAAAAATACTTTTGCTCCAAAATTGACCATAATCCATCAACTTTCTCTGTTTTCTTGAACCAAACCTCTTGATGGGCCGGGATCAATCAAGGTCCACTAGATGACCGCTTACGAGACTTCCACTGTACCATTCGGCATCCTAATTAGTTTTCGGGACTTGCACCACTGAAATTTCCACCTATGTGAATCGGCAACCAGTCGCTTCCGTTCCCCAAGATATTTCAAGGTAGGCACCGAATTGATTTTCCCTCAATTTGCTATAGTCGCCCAGATTGCGTCCTTTGGCCTCCCTTCCGTGTATAAATACAGGCATACCCTTCTGCTGGTAGTAGCCATCTAGATCTTTCATATCTTCCAGTTCCTCTCTCTTTCCCTCAAGCTCCGGATCAAATGGCGGGTTCAAGCAACAAGCGCTCTGCCGGGTCGGCTAATCCCCACCCCTCGAAGAAGCCGGCATTGGAGTAAGTTCATTTTAACTCTGCCTTTGATTCTGTTCTTGATTTTTCCTCTGCACCGAATCTGATTTTATTTTTGAAAAAACCCCAAATGTTAGTGCTGCTGCCAAAAACGCCGAATTGTGTCGTCAGCTCGAAGCGGCGCAGGAGGCGCTCAAGGTGGAGCGAGAGACGCACCAAGAAACCCTCCAAGATCTAGAGGACAGGGAGAGGATCCTGGACCAGTTCCAAAGGGCCCAAGACTTCTTCGTGGAGAATAGCAACCGTAAGTCCTCGTTGAGCGATTCTCTCCTTATGATGTTTATCCTCTGTAGCAGTCAATTTATCCGATCTTTCTTCTTTTTTAGGTCTGGCGAGGAGGTTCGGTCGTTTGATCGGCGCGACTCGCGAGCTGATCAAAGAGCTCGAAGAGGACAGCCCACACGCCCCGATCGCGCTCAGAAGATCCAGGTCACTTACGGGCGCCTAAAGGCTATCTATGACAAAGCATCGTAGATTAGGAGAATGTAATCTCTCGTATGGTGGCTCTGCCCCTTTATCAATAAAAATTAAGTTTGCCTATCTTTTTCTCTTACTTTTGCCTTTATAAATCTTCTTTACAAATACTTGTCCGATTAATCCGATCTTTGAATCAATCTTGTGAATAATCTTATCAAAGACAAACTCATGGCAAATCCAGAGAAATAACAAAACTAACCTTCCGATAAAAATCCGAATATAACGCGATTTCGTACTAAAGACGACACACATTTAGTCGGGCTATTTTTTCATCTTTGGAATATTTTTTGCGCTAAAGGCAACATACCATTTGTATGTTGACTATTTTCCAACTCTTTTTGGAATATTTTTTTTTAAGCTACAAAGCGATGTTCTTATACATCGGCTATCTTGAAAATCACATTTTACTTCTCAGGGCCCCAACTTCAATGCTAGGATAGTATTTCTTTAGAAACCTTCCATTAATCTGTTGACCTAAATTCTTAAGCCTTGTAAAGATATTAAGACATACGCATTCCCTAGTACACACCTTAATACCCTGGAAGGACCTTCCCAATTAGGGGACCATTTGCCAAACACTCTATCCTTGGTTCCAAGTGGTAGTATTGCTTTCCAAACTAAATCTCCTTCAAAGAAACTCCTTAATTCGACCTTCTTGTTATAATACTTGGCAACGCGTATTTTATTTTTCTCAATATTTTCCAAGGCTTTTAGACGAATCTGATGCGCATCTTCTAATCCATCTATCATAAGATTTTTATAATCCTCTTTTTGCTAAATCCTTCTACAATATGACATGTCTAGACCCAGATTGCATCTCCTATGGTAATACTTGCATGATGTCCATATACTAACTCATAAGGGGCGTCCGAGTAGATCCATGACATGCCATTCGGTAGGCCCATAATGCCTCATTAAGAACCAAATGCCATCTCTTAGGCTTTTCTTCAATTTTCTTCTGAATGATCTTGATCATAATCTTATTAGAAGCCTCGGCTTGGCCATTGGCTTGTGCATAGTAAGGAGTTGAATTATATAACTTGATTCCCATCTCCTCAAAGAAAGTCCGCAATTCAGCGAAATAAACCGACTCCCTTGATCGGTTGTAATGGTTTTCGAGAATTCCAAACATGTAAATTATATGCTCTTTAACAAATTCAACCAGGGTTCTCTGATGTGACCTAGTCGGATTGGAAACTTCTCTTTGTTTTGAATTACGCTGAAATCAGCGCCAACAAATCCTTATTGCCACATCCGAAAACATAAATTAACGGTTGGGGAACGCAATTAATTGATCCTACCATCATCTAACCTATCCACCCAAACTTCCTATGTACCTTTCGTGTCGTTCCCCTTCTTGTTTTGGTACGTAGTTCGACATAGAGATTTTTGAAGCAATTCCGAGATTTCACTCTAAACAAGTGCTACTTTGAGGCCTATGACAAGTGAATCTTAGAAAAACTCTCTTATGGTCCACTTCTTCAAATTTAGGTTCTCTAGGGTGAGGCATTTGATTCCACAACCGCGAAAAACTCTAGCTCGATTCTATAGCGGATTGGAAACTTATCTTTCTTTGTTTCGAGTTCGCGTTGAAATCAGCGCCCGGCGATCCCTAATGCCACATCCACAAACATATATTAACGGTTGGGCGCAATGTAATTGAACCTACCATCATCTAACCTATCCACCCTAACTTCCTATGTACCATTCGCGGCGCTTCCCCTTCTTGTTTTGGTGTGTAGGTCGACATAGAGATTTTCGATGCAATTCCAAGATTTCACTTTGTAAACAAGTACTACTTTGAGGCCTATGACAACCGATTCTTAGAAAAACTCTCTAATGGTCCACTTCATCAAATTTAGGTTTTTCTAGGGTGAGGCATTTGATTCCACAACCGCAAAAAACTCTAGCTCGATTCTATAGCCGATTGGAAACTTCTCTTTGTTTCGAATTCGCAGACTGAAATCAGCGCCCGCCCCCCTAATGCCACATCCGTAAACATATATTAACGGTTGGGGGAACGCAATGTAATTGATCCTACCATCATCTAACCTATCCACCCTAACTTCCAACGTACCTTTGGTGTCGCTCCCTTCTTGTTTTGCAGACGTAGTTCGACATAGAGATTTTCGATGAAATTTTGAGATTTTACTCTAAACAAGTGCTACTTTGAAGCCTATGACAAGTGATTCTTAGAAAAACTCTCTAAGGGTCCACTTCTTCAAATTTATGTTCTCTAGGGTGAGGCATTTGATTCCACAACCGCGAAAAACTCTAGCTCGATTCTATAGCGGATTGGAAACTTCTCTTTCTTTGTTTCGAGTTCGCGAAATCAAATCAAAGAACCCCTAATGCCACATCCAGAAACATCTATTAACGGTTGGGCGCAATGTAATTGAACCTACCATCATCTAACCTATCCACTGTAACTTCCTATGCACCGTTCGTGCCCTTCCCCTTCTTGTTTCGGTGCGTAGGTCAACATAGAGATTTTTGATGCAAATCCAAGATTTCACTCTAAACAAGTACTACTTTGAGGCCTACGACAAGTGATTCTTAGAAAAACTCTCTAATGGTCCACTTCTTCAAATTTAGGTTTTTCTAGGGTGAGGCATTTGATTCCACAACCGCAAAAAACTCTAGCTCAATTCTATAGCCGGATTGGAAACTTCTCTTTGTTTCAAATTCGCTGAATCAGCGCCAAACATTCCCTAATGCCACATCCGAAACATATATTAACGGTTGGGGAACGCAATGTAATTGATCCTACCATCATCTAACCTATCCACCCTAACTTCCTATGTACCTTTCGTGTCGTTCCCTTCTTGTTTCGATGCGTAGTTTGACATAGAGATTTTCGATGCAATTTCGAGATTTTTACTCTAAACATGTGCTACTTTGAAGCCTATGACAAGTGATTCTTAGAAAAACTCTCTAAGGGTCCACTTCTTCAAATTTATGTTTTCTAGGGTGAGGCTTTTGATTCCACAACCGCGAAAAAAACTCTAGCTCGATTCTATAGCGGATTGGAAACTTCTCTTTCTTTATTTTTTGAGTTCGCGGCTGAAATCAGCGCCCGAAGAACCCCTAATGCCATCCGAAAACATATATTAACGGTTGGGGAACGCAAATATAATTGAACCCACCATCATCTAATCTATCCACCCTAACTTCCAATGTACCGTTCGTGCCCTTCCCCTTCTTGTTTTGGTGCGTAGGTTGACATAGAGATCTTCGATGCAATTCCAAGATTTCACTCTAAACAAGTACTACTTTGAGTCCTATGACAAGTGATTCTTAGAAAAACTCTCTAATGTTCCACTTCTTCAAATTTAGGTTTTCTAGGGTGAGGCATTTGATTCCACAACCGTAAAAAACTCTAGCTTCGATTCTATAGCCGGATTGGAAACTTCTCTTTGTTTCGAATTCGTCTTTGAAATCAGCGCCAATTGATCCCTAATGCCACATCCGAAACATATATTAACGGTTGGGGAACGCAATGTAATTGATCCTACCATCATCTAACCTATCCACCCTAACTTCCTATGTACCTTTAGATGCTGTTCCCCTTCTTGTTTGATGCGTAGTTCGACATAGAGATTTTTCGATGCAATTTGGAGATTTCACTCTAAACAATTGCTACTTTGAAGCCTATGACAAGTGATTCTTAGAAAAACTCTCTAATGGTCCACTTCTTCAAATTTAGGTTTTTCTAGGGTGAGGAATTTGATTCCACAACAGCGAAAAACTCTAGCTCGATTCTATAGTGGATTGAAAACTTCTCTTTGTATCGAATTCGCGTTGAAATCAGCGTCAGCAGTCTCTAATGCCACATCCTGAAACATATATTAACGGTTGGGGAACGCAATGTAAGTGAACCTGCCATCATCTAACCTATCCACCCTAACTTCCGATGTACCTTTCGTGCCGTTCCCCTTCTTGTTTCGGTACGTAGTTCGACATTGAGATTTTCGATGCAATTCCGAGATTTCACTCTAAACAAGTGCTACTTTGAAGCCTATGACAAGTGATTCTTAGAAAAGCTCTCTAATGGTCCACTTCTTCAAATTTAGGTTTTCTAGGGTGAGGAATTTGATTCCACAACCGCGAAAAACTCTAGCTTCGATTCTATAGCGGATTGGAAACTTCTCTTTGTTTTTCGAAGTTCGCTGAAATCGAGCCAGCAATCCCTAATGCCACATCCGAAACATATATTAACGGTTGGGAAACATAATGTAATTGATCCTACCATCATCTAACCTATCCACCCTAACTTCCTATGTACCTTTCGTGCCGTTCCCCTTCTTGTTTCGGTACGTAGTTCGACATAGAGATTT
Organism: Hyparrhenia diplandra; assembly: GCA_015847255.1. NCBI lineage: Eukaryota > Viridiplantae > Streptophyta > Magnoliopsida > Poales > Poaceae > Hyparrhenia > Hyparrhenia diplandra. Next base: position 14,832 of record JADLZK010009002.1, on the reverse strand, counting down.
TCGATGCAATTTCAAGATTTCACTCTAAACAAGTGCTACTTTGAAGCCTATGACAAGTGATTCTTAGAAAAACTCTCTAATGGTCCACTTCTTCAAATTTAGGTTTTCTAGGGTGAGGAATTTGATTCCACAACCGCAAAAAACTCTAGCTCGATTCTATAGCGGATTGGAAACTTCTCTTTGTTTCGAGTTCATGCTGAAATCAGCGCCAGCAGTCCCTAATGCCACATCCAGAAACATATATTAACGGTTGGGAAACGCAATGTAATTGATCCTACCATCATCTAACCTATCCACCCTAACTTCCTATGTACCTTTCGTGCCGTTCCCCTTCTTGTTTTTTAGATGCGTAGTTCGACATAGAGATTTTTTGATGCAATTCGAGAATTTACTCTAAACAAGTGCTACTTTGAAGCCTATGACAAGTGATTCTTTGAAAAACTCTCTAAGTGTCCACTTCTTCAAATTTAGGTTTTCTAGGGTGAGGAATTTGATTCCACAACCCGAAAAAAAACTCTAGCTCGATTCTATAGCGGACTAAAAACTTCTCTTTGTTTCGAGTTCGCGTTGAAATCAGCGCCAGCAGTCCCTAATGCCACATCTTGAAACATATATTAACGGTTGGGAAACGCAATGTAATTGATCCTACCATCATCTAACCTATCCACCCTAACTTCCTATGTACCTTTAGTGCCGTTCCCTTCTTGTTTTGATGCGTAGTTCGACATAGAGATTTTCGATGCAATTTGGAGATTTTACTCTAAACAAGTGCTACTTTGAAGCCTATGACAAGTGATTCTTAGAAAAACTCTGTAAGTGTCCACTTCTTCAAATTTAGGTTTTCTAGGGTGAGGCATTTGATTCCACGACCGCGAAAAACTCGAGCTCGATTCTATAGCGGATTGGAAACTTCTCTTTCTTTGTTTCGAATTCGCGCTGAAATCAGCGCCAACAGTCCCTAATGCCACATCCAGAAACATATATTAACGGTTGGGGAACGTAATGTAATTGAACCTACCATCATCTAACCTATCAACCCTAACTTCCTATGTACCGTTCGTGCTGTTCCCCTTCTTGTTTCGGTACGTAGTTCGACATAGAGATTTTCGATGCAATTCTGAGATTTCACTCTAAACAATTGCTACTTTGAAGCCTATGACAAGTGATTCTTAGAAAAACTCTCTAATGGTCCACTTCTTCAAATTTAGGTTTTCTAGGGTGAGGAATTTGATTCCACAACCGCGAAAAACTCTAGCTCGATTCTATAGCCGGATTGGAAACTTCTCTTTGTTTCGAATTCGTGCTGAAATCAGCGACAACAGTCCCTAATGCCACATCCAGAAACATATATTAACGGTTGGGAAACGCAATGTAATTGATCCTACCATCATCTAACCTATCCACCCTAACTTCCTATGTACCTTTCGTGCCGTTCCCCTTCTTGTTTCGGTACGTAGTTCGACATAGAGATTTTCGAGGCAATTCGGAGAATTTACTCGAAACAAGTGCTACTTTGAAGCCTATGACAAGTGATTCTTTGAAAAACTCTCTAAGTGTCCACTTCTTCAAATTTAGGTTTTCTAGGGTGAGGAATTTGATTCCACATCAGCGAAAAACTCTAGCTCGATTCTATAGCGGACTAAAAACTTCTCTTTGTTTCGAGTTCGCGTTGAAATCAGCGCCGGCGATCTCTAATGCCACATCCGAAAAACATATATTAACGGTTGGGGAACGCAATGTAATTGAACCTACCATCATCTAACCTATCCACCCTAACTTCCTATGTACCTTTAGGTGCCCTTCCCCTTCTTGTGTTCGGTGCGTAGTTCAACATAGAGATTTTCGATGCAAATCCAAGATTTCACTCTAAACAAGTACTAGTTTGAGGCCTATGACAAGTGATTCTTAGAAAAACTCTCTAATGGTCCACTTCTTCAAATTTAGGTTTTTCTAGGGTGAGGCATTTGATTCCACAACCACAAAAAAACTCTAGCTCAATTCTATAGCGGATTGGAAACTTCTCTTTGTTTTTTCGTTCGCACTTGAAATCAGCGCCAGCATTCCCTAATGCCACATCCGAAACATATATTAACGGTTGGGGGAACGCAATGTAATTGATCCTACCATCATCTAACCTATCCACCCTAACTTCCTATGTACCTTTAGTGCCGTTCCCCTTCTTGTTTCTGCACGTAGTTTGACATAGAGATTTTTCGATGCAATTTCGAGGTTTTACTCTAAACAAGTGCTACTTTGAAGCCTATGACAAGTGATTCTTAGAAAAACTCTCTAAGGGTCCACTTCTTCAAATTTATGTTTCTCTAGGGTGAGGCTTTTGATTCCACAACCGCGAAAAAAACTCTAGCTCGATTCTATAGCGGATTGGAAACTTCTCTTTCTTTGTTTCGAGTTCGCTTGAAATCAGCGCCCGGAACCCCTAATGCCACATCCGAAACATATATTAACGGTTGGGGAACGTAATGTAATTGAACCTACCATCATCTAACCTATCCACCCTAACTTCCAATGTACCGTTCGTGCCCTTCCCTTCTTGTTTTGGTGCGTAGGTTGACATAGAGATTTTCGATGCAATTCAAGATTTCATTCTAAACAAGTACTACTTTGAGGCCTATGACAACTGATTGTTAGAAAAACTCTCTAATGGTCCACTTCTTCAAATTTAGGTTTTCTAGGGTGAGGCATTTGATTCCACAACCGCAAAAAACTCTAGCTCGATTCTATAGCCGGATTGGAAACTTCTCTTTGTTTTTGAATTCGTCTTTGAAATCAGCGACAATCCCTAATGCCACATCCGAAACATATATTAACGGTTGGGGAACGCAATGTAATTGAACCTACCATTATCTAACCTATCCACCCTAACTTCCTATGTTCCGTTCGTGCCGTACCCCTTCTTGTTTCGGTACGTAGTTCGACACAGAGATTTTCGATGCAATTTTGAGATTTCACTCTAAACAATTGCTACTTTGAAGCCTATGACAAGTGATTCTTAGAAAAACTCTCTAATGGTCCACTTCTTCAAATTTAGGTTTTATAGGGTGAGGAATTTGATTCCACAACAGCGAAAAACTCTAGCTCGATTCTATAGTGGATTGGAAACTTCTCTTTGTTTCGAGTTCACGTTGAAATCAGGGTCAGCAGTCTCTAATGCCACATCCAGAAACATATATTAACGGTTGGGGAACGCAATGTAATTGAACCTGCCATCATCTAACCTATCCACCCTAACTTCCAATGTACCTTTCGTGTCGTTCCCCTTCTTGTTTCGGTACGTAGTTCGACATAGAGATTTTCGATGCAATTTGGAGATTTTACTCTAAACAAGTGCTACTTTGAAGCCTATGACAAGTGATTCTTAGAAAAACTCTCTAAGTGTCCACTTCTTCAAATTTAGGTTTTCTAGGGTGAGGAATTTGATTCCACAACAGCGAAAAACTCTAGCTCGATTCTATAGTGGATTGAAAACTTCTCTTTGTATCGAATTCGCGTTGAAATCGAGCGTCCGGCCGATCTCTAATGCCACATCCAAAAAACATATATTAGCGGTTGGGGAATGCAATGTAATTGATCCTACCATCATCTAACCTATCCACCCTAACTTCCTATGTACCTTTCGTGCGCCGTTCCCCTTCTTGTTTTGATGCGTAGTTCGACATAGAGATTTTCGATGCAATTCCGGATTTCACTCTAAACAAGTGCTACTTTGAAGCCTATGACAAGTGATTCTTAGAAAAACTCTCTAATGGTCCACTTCTTCAAATTTAGGTTTTCTAGGGTGAGGAATTTGATTCCACAACCACGAAAAACTCTAGCTCGATTCTATGGCGGATTGGAAACATCTCTTTGTTTTGAAGTTCGCGTTGAAATCGGCGCCCGGCAATCCCTAATGCCACATCTTGAAACATATATTAACGGTTGGGGAAAACGCAATGTAATTGATCCTACCATCATCTAACCTATCCACCCTAACTTCCTATGTACCTTTAGTGTGCGTTCCCCTTCTTGTTTTTGGTGCGTAGTTCGACATAGAGATTTTTCGATGCAATTCAGGGTTTTTACTCTAAACAAGTGCTACTTTGAAGCCTATGACAAGTGATTCTTAGAAAAACTCTTGTAATGTGTCCACTTCTTCAAATTTAGGTTTTCTAGGGTGAGGCATTTGATTCCACAACCACGAAAAACTCTAGCTCGATTCTATAGCGGATTGGAAACTTCTCTTTCTTTGTTTTGAATTCGGCGTTGAAATCAGCGCCATCGATCCCTAATGCCACATCCGAAAACATATATTAACGGTTGGGGAACGTAATGTAATTGAACCTACCATCATCTAACCTATCAACCCTAACTTCCTATGTACCTTTCGTGCCTTCCCTTCTTGTTTTGGTGCGTAGTTCGACATAGAGATTTTTCGATGCAATTCCAAGATTTCACTCTAAACAATTGCTACTTTGAAGCCTATGACAAGTGATTCTTAGAAAAACTCTCTAATGGTCCACTTCTTCAAATTTAGGTTTTCTAGGGTGAGGAATTTGATTCCACAACCGCGAAAAACTCTAGCTCGATTCTATAGCGGATTGGAAACTTCTCTTTGTTTTGAATTCGTCTTTGAAATCAGCGACGACAATCCCCCTAATGCCACATCGAAAAACATATATTAACGGTTGGGGAATGCAATGTAATTGATCCTACCATCATCTAACCTATCCACCCTAACTTCCTATGTACCTTTCGTGCGTTCCCCTTCTTGTTTTGATGCGTAGTTCGACATAGAGATTTTTTGATGCAATTCTCGAGATTTCACTCTAAACAATTGCTACTTTGAAGCCTATGACAAGTGATTCTTAGAAAAACTCTCTAATGGTCCACTTCTTCAAATTTAGGTTTTCTAGGGTGAGGAATTTGATTCCACAACCGCGAAAAACTCTAGCTCGATTCTATAGCGGATTGGAAACTTCTCTTTGTTTCGAGTTCGCGTTGAAATCAGCGCCAGTAGTCTCTAATGCCACATCCAGAAACATATATTAACGGTTGGGGAACGCAATGTAATTGAACCTGCCATCATCTAACCTATCCACCCTAACTTCCGATGTACCTTTAGTGCGTTTTCCCTTCTTGTTTTGATGCGTAGTTCGACATTGAGATTTTTTTGATGCAATTTGGAGATTTCACTCTAAACAAGTGCTACTTTGAAGCCTATGACAAGTGATTCTTAGAAAAACTCTCTAATGGTCCACTTCTTCAAATTTAGGTTTTCTAGGGTGAGGAATTTGATTCCACAACCGCGAAAAAAACTCTAGCTTCGATTCTATAGCGGATTGAAAACTTCTCTTTGTTTCGAAGTTCGCGTTGAAATCGAGCGTCGAATCCCTAATGCCACATCCGAGAAACATATATTAACGGTTGGGAAACGTAATGTAATTGATCCTACCATCATCTAACCTATCCACCCTAACTTCCTATGTACCTTTCGTGCCGTTCCCCTTCTTGTTTTGATGCGTAGTTCGACATAGAGATTTTTGATGCAATTTCAAGATTTCACTCTAAACAAGTGCTACTTTGAAGCCTATGACAAGTGATTCTTAGAAAAACTCTCTAATGGTCCACTTCTTCAAATTTAGGTTTTCTAGGGTGAGGAATTTGATTCCACAACCGCGAAAAACTCTAGCTCGATTCTATAGCGGATTGGAAACTTCTCTTTGTTTCGAGTTCATCGTTGAAATCAGCGCCCGGCCGTCTCTAATGCCACATCCGAAACATATATTAACGGTTGGGAAACGCAATGTAATTGATCCTACCATCATCTAACCTATCCACCCTAACTTCCTATGTACCTTTCGTGCCGTTCCCCTTCTTGTTTCGGTACGTAGTTCGACATAGAGATTTTCGATGCAATTTGGAGATTTTACTCTAAACAAGTGCTACTTTGAAGCCTATGACAAATGATTCTTTGAAAAACTCTCTAATGGTCCACTTCTTCAAATTTAGGTTTTCTAGGGTGAGGAATTTGATTCCACAACAGCGAAAAACTCTAGCTCGATTCTATAGCGGATTGAAAACTTCTCTTTGTTTCGAGTTCGCGTTGAAATCAGCGCCAGCAGTCCCTAATGCCACATCTTGAAACATATATTAACGGTTGGGAAACGCAATGTAATTGATCCTACCATCATCTAACCTATCCACCCTAACTTCCTATGTACCTTTCGTGCCGTTCCCCTTCTTGTTTCGGTACGTAGTTCGACATAGAGATTTTCGATGCAATTTGGAGATTTTACTCTAAACAAGTGCTACTTTGAAGCCTATGACAAGTGATTCTTAGAAAAACTCTCTAAGTGTCCACTTCTTCAAATTTAGGTTTTCTAGGGTGAGGAATTTGATTCCACAACCGCAAAAAACTCTAGCTCGATTCTATAGTGGATTGAAAACTTCTCTTTGTTTCGAGTTCGCGTTGAAATCAGCGCCCGGCGATCCTAATGCCACATCCGAAACATATATTAACGGTTGGGGAACGCAATGTAATTGATCCTACCATCATCTAACCTATCCACCCTAACTTCCTATGTACCTTTCGTGCCGTTCCCTTCTTGTTTCGATGCGTAGTTCGACATAGAGATTTTTCGATGCAATTCGGAGATTTTACTCTAAACAAGTGCTACTTTGAAGCCTATGACAAGTGATTCTTAGAAAAACTCTCTAATGGTCCACTTCTTCAAATTTAGGTTTTCTAGGGTGAGGAATTTGATTCCACAACCACGAAAAACTCTAGCTCGATTCTATGGCGGATTGGAAACATCTCTTTGTTTCGAGTTCGCGCTGAAATCAGCGCCCGGCCGATCCCTAATGCCACATCTTGAAACATATATTAACGGTTGGGAAACGCAATGTAATTGATCCTACCATCATCTAACCTATCCACCCTAACTTCCTATGTACCTTTAGGTCGTGCGTTCCCTTCTTGTTTCTGATGCGTAGTTCGACATAGAGATTTTCGATGCAATTCCGAGGTTTTACTCTAAACAAGTGCTACTTTGAAGCCTATGACAAGTGATTCTTAGAAAAACTCTCTAAGTGTCCACTTCTTCAAATTTAGGTTTTCTAGGGTGAGGCATTTGATTCCATAACCGCGAAAAACTCGAGCTCGATTCTATAGCGGATTGGAAACTTCTCTTTCTTTGTTTCGAATTCGCGCTGAAATCAGCGCCAGCAGTCCCTAATGCCACATCCAGAAACATATATTAACGGTTGGGGAACGTAATGTAATTGAACCTACCATCATCTAACCTATCAACCCTAACTTCCTATGTACCGTTCGTGCCCTTCCCCTTCTTGTTTCGGTGCGTAGGTTGACATAGAGATTTTCGATGCAATTCCAAGATTTCACTCTAAACAAGTACTACTTTGAGGCCTATGATAACTGATTGTTAGAAAAACTCTCTAATGGTCCACTTCTTCAAATTTAGGTTTTCTAGGGTGAGGCATTTGATTCCACAACCGCGAAAAACTCTAGCTCGATTCTATAGCGGATTGGAAACTTCTCTTTGTTTTGAATTCGTCTTTGAAATCAGCGACAATCCCCTAATGCCACATCCAGAAACATATATTAACGGTTGGGGAACGCAATGTAATTGATCCTACCATCATCTAACCTATCCACCCTAACTTCCTTTGTACCGTTCGTGCCGTTCCCCTTCTTGTTTCGGTACGTAGTTCGACATAGAGATTTTTGATGCAATTCTGAGATTTCACTCTAAACAATTGCTACTTTGAAGCCTATGACAAGTGATTCTTAGAAAAACTCTCTAATGGTCCACTTCTTCAAATTTAGGTTTTCTAGGGTGAGGAATTTGATTCCACAACCGCGAAAAACTCTAGCTCGATTCTATAGCGGATTGGAAACTTCTCTTTGTTTCGAGTTCGCGTTGAAATCAGCGCCAGTAGTCTCTAATGCCACATCCAGAAACATATATTAACGGTTGGGGAACGCAATGTAATTGAACCTGCCATCATCTAACCTATCCACCCTAACTTCCTATGTACCTTTCGTGCCGTTCCCCTTCTTGTTTCGGTACGTAGTTCGACATAGAGATTTTCGATGCAATTTCGAGATTTCACTCTAAACAAGTGCTACTTTGAAGCCTATGACAAGTGATTCTTAAAAAAGCTCTCTAATGGTCCACTTCTTCAAATTTAGGTTTTCTAGGGTGAGGAATTTGATTCCACAACCGCGAAAAAAAACTCTAGCTCGATTCTATAGCGGATTGGAAACTTCTCTTTGTTTCGAGTTCGCGTTGAAATCGAGCGCCGACAATCCTAATGCCACATCCGAAAACATATATTAATGGTTGGGAAACGCAATGTAATTGATCCTACCATCATCTAACCTATCCACCCTAACTTCCTATGTACCTTTAGTGCCGTTCCCCTTCTTGTTTTTGATGCGTAGTTCGACATAGAGATTTTCGATGCAATTTGGAGATTTTACTCTAAACAAGTGCTACTTTGAAGCCTATGACAAGTGATTCTTAGAAAAACTCTCTAAGTGTCCACTTCTTCAAATTTAGGTTTTCTAGGGTGAGGAATTTGATTCCACAACACGAAAAACTCTAGCTTCGATTCTATAGCGGATTGGAAACTTCTCTTTGTTTCGAGTTCGCGTTGAAATCAGCGCCCGGCCGATCTCTAATGCCACATCCTGAAACATATATTAACGGTTGGGGAACGCAATGTAAGTGAACCTGCCATCATCTAACCTATCCACCCTAACTTCCTATGTATCTTTTCGTGCCGTTCCCCTTCTTGTTTTGATGCGTAGTTCGACATTGAGATTTTTCGATGCAATTCCAAGATTTCACTCTAAACAAGTGCTACTTTGAAGCCTATGACAAGTGATTCTTAGAAAAACTCTCTAATGGTCCACTTCTTCAAATTTAGGTTTTCTAGGGTGAGGAATTTGATTCCACAACCGCGAAAAACTCTAGCTTCGATTCTATAGCGGATTGGAAACTTCTCTTTGTTTTCGAGTTCGCTTGAAATCAGAGCCGACAATCCCCTAATGCCACATCTAGAAACATATATTAACGGTTGGGGAAACACAATGTAATTGATCCTACCATCATCTAACCTATCCACCCTAACTTCCTATGTACCTTTAGTGTCGTTCCCCTTCTTGTTTCATGCGTAGTTCGACATAGAGATTTTTCGATGCAATTCGAGATTTTACTCTAAACAAGTGCTACTTTGAAGCCTATGACAAGTGATTCTTAGAAAAACTCTCTAAGTGTCCACTTCTTCAAATTTAGGTTTTTCTAGGGTGAGGAATTTGATTCCACAACAAAAAAACTCTAGCTCGATTCTATAGTGGATTGAAAACTTCTCTTTGTTTTTGAGTTCGCGTTGAAATCAGCGCCGGCCAGCCTCTAATGCCACATCCTCGAAAACATATATTAACGGTTGGGGGAACGCAATGTAATTGAACCTGCCATCATCTAACCTATCCACCTAACTTTCTATGTACCTTTCGTGCGTTTGTTGATATTTCTTAATGACATTACTAGAAATAGATAATAACCCATTTCCGTTAAACGGCACCGTAAATGCTTGTTGGCACTTCATAGTGCAATCTCTAAGAATAAATAATATTCTCGAGACCACGTTAAGAGATATCGGATGATAGATGGATTCATGTGTTTAATTTAGTCAATCACTTAAGCGCGGATCTATCATTGTAGCATTTCACCCGGTGGTATTCTCTTTCGTGATTTATATTTTCCCAAGGAACTTGGGCTTGTGTGGTTAGATAGCATAATGATGATGATGATCCACAATGTATTTATGAATAACCATTAGTCAATTGCGGGGGGTAAGAAGAATAGATATTCGGGATATTGACAAACACACATAAGCTACTACACCACTAGGGAGAGAAAAAGGATAAAAGAGATCTACAATGAGAAGGTGGTTCTAAATATTGCACATGGGTGAACTCTAGTTTAACATGTGAGGAGGCTAAATCATGATGGGATTACGATCATATGATGAGGGAGATGCCCTTAGCTAAACTCTCCGATGGACACTTTTCAAACTCAACTCAACATCCGAGGGTGGAGAATTTGATGGGCGACCGCGAAAACCACCACCTCCCCTACCTCACTACCGTGGGATTGGAAATTTCTCTTTGTTACTATAGACACGGACACCACGTCCCACGTATATAGAAAACTACCTAAATCCCCATCGACTCATACCCTACGGATCGACAAGCAAGGATAAAGGTAAACCCGAAGGTACACAAAACCATCATAATCTACATAAAACATGTCTCTAGCGAGTCGACACATGACGGTTAATTCTATAATTAGCCAAGTTCTATCTACTAATATGTCAACTAGATCATAGTTCACACATTAATAAGATAACATGAGGGTAACTATACTCTAGTTGAGCGCATTGCAATATGAATATAAAGACTTGAATATTGAAAGGAACTCCATAATAATATTAATATTACCAAAAGATCCTTCCAGGGTGACAAGCCCTCCTTGATTCCTCAACCTTGCTCAAAACTACAACTAGGACTAAAGAAAGTGAGTGAAGTGCTCAAGGGTGTGTGTTGTGTGTTTGAAAGGGGGTGTGGCCTCTTATTTATAGGAGAATGAAAGTGGTTTTTGGCGGGAGTTTTGGAACCTGCCATCATCACCGCCATGCACCGCCTCGGCTCCTCCCGGACCGGACGAGGAGACAAAGCTTCTTGGATCGAACGCGTAGGGCTGCGGCGATTTTCCCACAATTCAAGGCCCGGCACTTTAAACAAGCCCTTTGAGGCCTATGATGTGGTCTGGTGGCCCGGTGTCTTAACCTTTCTGTTTCGGTCCGTTTTTGCCGGTTCGGCCTTTAGGTTCCCTTGGTCAAAGCGCATTTCCTGAGTTTGCACTTTACTCTTTATTTGGCATACTCTCGATTCTTTACGTGTTTGTTCTGCAAAACAATTATTCTCGAATACAAGTGGAACTAGGTGAGTGGTAAATGTTTATTTGACATAAGTGTGTTCCATATCTCTTAATTAGAGCTAAGTTGGCGGTATAAGATGTATGATAGTGACGCCAACAAACTCCCCCAAGCAACCTTTGCTCGTCCCTAAAATAGCTAAGTATTTAGGGTCGATGATCTTGTTGCTTCAATGCGTATATAAATCAAAGTGTACCATGTTTATAACAAAGTGTTCACTTATTGTTTAAATAAGTTGGCATTTTTATCTATCCTTATTACTCGAATCATAGGGTCCCATAACATTTTTCCACATTCTTGGGTGATTGCAAGATAGAACGGTTTGCTTGAGCTACTACTTCTTTTATTCTTTTGAGTAACTATGCATCCGGGATTTTTATTTAGCATATGTATGAACTTGCATACTCTCTTTTTTTTTTTTTTTTTGTGAATACTTGAGAGAGTGTGATATTCTCTCTTTCTTTTTTTTTTTTTTGAGAGGTGGGTTCTTCTCACCCTAGACTTGTGTCTTTTATTTCCTCTCTTTTTGGAGATGTGGGCTCTACTACTCCTCGGACACTTGCCCATTTTTCATCTCTCTTTTTTTTTTAGATTCGGGTTTCCTAATGTCAAGCTCTCTAGGAACAAAGTTATAGTAGAGTCTCTTTGTACCATATCATATCGGGCAATAACTTAGAAAAGGATCATGTTCTTGCAACCCATGCTTATCAAGTTTTTAGGACAAGGCAGTATTAGCCAACAAACTTAAACATCAAGGAATTACAGTTATAAACTAGGTGCAAGGGGATTCATAAAATAAGAGCAACTATTCATCATTTCATCTTAAGAGAAAATCTACACCTTTTTATGTCAAATATAGGAGTGGAATATATTTTTTTGTTGCTTTTATCAATTTTTTTTTTTTGAACTGAAAAGGAAAATGACTTGGGAAATTAAAGGCTTACGGTGGGGGTCCTCCCCCAAGGCGGCTCAAAGCCTCTGGTCGGGATTATATCCCATGTGGAGCCAAAGGCTCTCTCTCATGGTCCACTTCTTCAAATTTAGGTTTTCTACATAGGAGTGGAGTGTATCATGAATATTTCTAGTACTCACCTCCAGGACCATGGATGCGTGTGTTTGAGGTCTGGATCGTTGGGGCTTCTCGCCGTGTCGTCTCTAATGGTGATGGAGGCAATCCTTCGGACTTAGAAAAGATCTCATAGAACTGTCCATCTTCTAACCTATCCATGCGGGTCGCGGGGTGTAACTTTGTGCGTAGCCTTCTTGTATGTACCACTGGTTCGGCATAGTCGAAAAGAAACCATGTAATTTGGACTTTTACGTGAACCCGGTGGTACTTTGCGGCCTATGACAAAGTGATTCTTAGGTGGGGGGGCGGTGATCGTGAAGTTCTGCCCCATCTCTTGCTACCCTCCCGTTGACTGCGAGACCAGAATTTGATTGCTTCAACGGAAAAGGATCCGAGCGAAGGTAAGTGAGCGGGACTTATACAATGAGTATTCGGGTTAGGAAGCGGAATCTCCATTGTATAGCCCTAACTTATACATTGGTAACATATATTTGACATAAGTGTGTTCCATCTCTCTTAATTAGAGCTAAGTTGGCGGTATAAGATGTATGATAGTGACCGCCAACACCGTTCCCCATCTTGTTTGATGCGTAGTTCGACATTGTGATTTTCGATGCAATTCGAGGATTTCACTCTAAACAAGTGCTACTTTGAAGCCTATGACAAGTGATTCTTAGAAAAACTCTCTAATGGCCCACTTCTTCAAATTTAGGTTTTTTTCTAGGGTGAGGAATTTGATTCGGCTCACAAGCGCCAATGCATCGGGATGATTTGCTCGATATGCGTGCACAGCCAAGGCCGGGCTTCGCCCAGGCGCTGCTGCTGGGTCGTCGCGGGCGGGCCTCCCGCGAGATGGATGGTGCGCGGTGACCGCCGCTCGTGGGCTGCCGGTGGCGCCCGCGGGAACGCATTCCTTCCACTACTTTGGTGGCGGAGGCCCGACACGCGGCTTCAAGATCGTGAGCTAGCATCGCCGGACTTCCGAGTGGAAGGCGGTCCACCGGTGGCAGAGCACCATCAACGCGAGAACTGGAAGGAATTGGTGTTCGAGTTCATCATTGGCCAAGCGCCCTGGACCCACCTCCGCAGAGAGAGGGAGGCATAGGGCTTTGCGGCACCGACTTCAATATGTGCCCCCGCCGACGCCGCGAGGATGCCGGGAGAGGCATGCTAAGGTGATGAGTTTGTGGCGCGATTTGACTGCTCGCTTCTCTTCTACGACGCCTTCTAGGAACGCGGTGTCTCGGATGGTGCTCCCAAAGTTACATGGCATGCGACGCCTGGGAGAACATCGGGCATGTGCCGGCCGTCTGCGCTCGCATGGCTCTGCATGCGCAAGGTGCCACAGCACAGCACTGTGTGGAGTCCCGTAGGAGGAGCTGGTGAAGATTTCTCTCGAGCTTGGGTGGCTGCGCTGCTACCTCCTTCACATCTGGATCTGAGCGCATACCGCGACCAGGAACATCACCAGAGGATGTTGATGTGGGTATACTCATACACCTTTTCAACTTTCAAGTTCTCATCTTTGTTGCACTATTTAATATTCAAGTATCCTCATATTTGTCTCTTATGTTTTGCGCAGCCATGGCCCATGGCAGTTAACTATCGGGCTTATTCACGCGAGTGTATCCTCGTGGCACAAGAATAAAGATGGTTAAGGGTGACTGCGAGGTCGCGATGCACAAAGATATACTCTAGCGATTTGGACTTGATGACACCGAGATTCGAGGTAAAGTCATGGTGTTATGCACATTATTGTATTCTAGATTCAAATAGCGCTACGACTATAGACTTAATGTGGCAATTTTGTACAGCTGGAATGGACTCCATATGCACGTAATCAAGTACGCACCTTGAATGGCACAAGAAGTGAGGCATGATATACATGCTAGCGCCGGCGATGCAATGCCCCAATGATCTTGGACTCACGCTAATGGAGCACCATATGCCTGCCACACGAGTCTCAGCGAAGCGGTACTGGACGCGGGAAGCACTCCCTATAGACCAGAAGCGGGACGTCGAGCGTTACCCACGAGTGATAGCATTCACGTTTAGCTTTCCCTTTGCGCTGCCGTATTTTACTCTGCGTCCCTCAAAACTCAACAAATGAATGTTTTAGTATGTCGAGGAAGAAAAAGGTTTGGTCAGCAGAGCACCGGCCCGGCTCTAACGCCTACCATCGCATATGTGGATCAATGGATGAGAGCGGCTCGCAGGGGTGTACTGCAGAAGCCGCACCTCGCTCGGTGGCCGAGCGAGTACCCGCGAATACCCCACCCACCTTCACCCAGTCGACGGCGCGCCCCACGCTCCGATGTCGTGACTCGCCCGCCAGACCACCTGCTGACTGACCGGCCGCTGGTTGGAGCGTAGAAGTCCCGCCACAGGATTCCGCGATGACGCTGTCAGGCATGAGAATACGACTTTACATATGCTCCCTCCATCGAAGAGCGTGGTGTAGATCGTGCCGGCGTTGCAGTATGGTTTGAAGCAACGGAGTGCTGTAGCGGTTCAGTATTTACGTTATCGTATCAGCAAAGATTTATTACATAAATATATTGTGTTATATCGTAATCTAATGATACTTGGTAATCGTAAAGCGTTAGTAGCTACTTTGTTTAAGAAGTTAGTAATTAGTTAAACTCTTTGAGAAGTGAGAGAAGCCATTCATATTTTAGGATGGAAGGAGTACTATTTCTCATTCGTCTAAGCAATGCGTCTTGATAAGTCAATCGATCTTA